>JAHBCN010001364.1:0-120379 GCA_019359885.1 Listronotus oregonensis
TCTGTTATCGGCTTGCACAAAATGTATGTCCATTTTGAGGTACGAAACGGATAATTATGATACTTGAAATATATTTTTTATATAAAATGGTCAAGAAACAGTTATTTTGATAGTTGAAGATCGAAAATCACACCTGAAAACACACAACACAAAGCTTGTGACATTTATTTACTTGCAAGCGACGTCACCAAAGTTGTAACCAATCACAGAGCGTTCCAGTCGCTGAATTAATTTCAAAAATATTTAAATTTTAATACGTATATTTTGCAATAAATATGCATATTTTGCTTTATATTATAGAGAAATATGCTTCTTTATACTATTATCTGATAGGATGACCACAATTTAAAGCTTATTTTCAATGGTGGCAAATAGCCTATTAAAAGCAGAAAAAAATAAACACAAATTATTTAGATGTTGTACACAAATTATCACATTCTAGATAAAATATGTAACTTTTTATTGTGAAAGCACAAGAACATTCTGCTTTGTAAAATTTTATCTTAGATAATATAACGAGTTTCTTTATCGAATCATTTTTTTTAAATATTTGCGATAACTCTTTTGTTTGCAAATTAAACGAGATAAATTTGTGCATAAGTCTAATTAAATCCTAACAGCTTTACTTCAAACATGACCAAATTTAACCAGTTTAATTCCGAAGAAAGTTTTGTTAATTGGAATATTTAGTTGATTATAAAAAAGGTTAAACAACATATTTGTTTAATTATCAACAATATCCAATAACGCACATGCGCACAAGTTAATTATGCGTGGACGGATAATATTTTTAATCAATCGTCTACACATAAGTGGACGAACAGTAAAAATATTATTTGTTCACTGTGTGGACGAATATCCACAGCCTTTTTTTGTTGGTAGGTCTAAAAATAGCTCGTACGTTGATAGAAAATCGTCAAGCATGGTACAAGCATACACCCATGCTAGTAATTTGTTATACAAATCATGCTCTGGATCAGTTTTTGGAAGGTCTGCTACCAGTTACAGATAAAATTTTGAGAGTTGGTGGACAGTCAAAAAGTGAAAATCTTAAAAATTATAACTTGGCAAGTAAAAGAATGGACTATCATAAAACTGAACGTGTTGAGAAGGCTATTTTTAAAAAAAGAGACGAGGTGAGGCGTTTTATGAGCATCATCAAGACATTGAACGATACCCGTAATAAAATAACGGCCAATAAGAGCATTTTGAGTTTCTCTGCATTTAAAGAAATTGATGATTATCAGAATAGTTGGTTTTCTCGGGCTGAGCGCGAAGATATCCTAAAATGGCTGTTGGAAGGTGTTCATGTCCAAGTTCGTGAAAGAAGGCAGATTAACCAGACTCAAGTAGGTTTTTTTATTTTTATTATGTTTGTTATTTGTTTCTAGCTGTTAGAAAATCTTGAAGTATAGTTTTTTTTAATTATCAAATGACGGTCACTGCTTTGTGGCTGGCCTTTTTAACTGGGTAACTAAAAATTTTTAAAATTATAATTTAATATCCTAACTTATGATTTGGAAATAAAAATGCAATCATTATAATTTTTACAAAAATTGTTACCACTCTTTATTCATTTATTTTAGTATTTTGGTAGGTTATTATTAGATACATTTAGTAAAGGACATGTTTTCTTCCATTCGCTGGTATCTCGTTTAGAGCCTGTTTCATTTAAATAAAACCGCGCTCCTTACTACACATGTCGCAGCCAACTAGCTTAATTAGCCGTTTAATCAACAGCCTAGCCTCTTTACTAAACAGCACCGTTCAACTAGGGGCCTGAATGATATTCAGCTGTAACGTTTGTTACAACATTTAATAAACAGACTGGCTAATCCTTAGGCCAATCGTACGATAGGGTGACCATGTGCCGTTTAATCAACAGCCTAGCTTTTTTGCTAAACAGCGCCGTTCAACTAGCGGCCTGATATTTAGCCGTAACGTTTGTTACAATATTTAATAAACTGGCTGGCTAAGCTTAGGCGGATTGTACGATAGGGTGACCATGTGACAGAAATAAAAAAGATAAAACATCTAACATAAGGAATTCTTTATTAAATATACTTAAAATGTACTTGCAGCTTAATTCACATTATTATTGTCACTACACTCCTCCATTGTACTATTTTTCATTAAACTTTTAAAAACACCATCAATTTTGTTGTTTGTCAACGCCATATTGACAGTTTGGAGAGTTTCGGTGCTCGCGCGGCAAAAAGTGGAACTACATGCTCAAAACAATTAACGCATATTTTCTAGAATGAGCATATTTTTTCCAAAGTTTAAAATAATTTTGATATAAATATTTTTTCTAGAATACAAACATATTTCAAAGAAATTTTATAAAGATTTTCTATATTATCATAAAGTGTAAGAAAATAAATCAAATTATTATTTTCTATAATAATTTTATTTATAATAATGATGTTAAAAAATTAAATTACCCTCTAGCCACAACAAATCATATACTACAAAACATAAATTAATATCGAGTATTACCACCCCTCGCTCTTATAACTGCCCTGCAACGTCTTTCCACATTTAAAATTAAGTTCTGGATATATTGTTCGGAAATTCCATTCCATTCCTCTATAAGAGCTTCAGAAAATTGTCCCAAAGTTTCCGGTGGATTTAATCGCCCTCTAACGGCTCTTCCAAATGTATCCCACATGTGCTCTATTGGGTTAAGGTCGGGCGACCTCGCTGGCCAATCCATAACATCAATACCGGTATCCTGTAAGAACCTTGTCACCATGCGTGCTGTGTGTGGACGAGCATTGTCATGCATTAATATAAAGTTATCACCTACAAATGGGGCAAAAGGAAGCACATACTCCTGGAGGATGTCTGCTATGTACCTATCAGCATTCAAATTGCCATGTTGTACAATATGGAGATCGGTGCGTCCGTGAAAGTTTATTTCTCCCCAAAACCATTATGCCTCCTCCATCATATGCATCCAGTTGACGAATGTTGCCCTGTACAAATCGGGTTCCGGGTCTTCTATACACTCGAACCCGACGATCATTTCTTGATAGATTGAATCTGGACTCGTCCGTAAACAATACCGTGCTCCAGTCATCTTCTCTCCAGTTAAGGTGGTCTCTGGCGAAAGCTAATCTGTTCACACGATGCTGCCTGCTAAGGCGTGGTCCCGTTGCTGCCCGTCTTGACCTCAACTCATGTTCTCTTAATCGATTCCTAATGGTCTCTGATCTGGTAATGATCACTCACACTAACCTGGTAAGTTCTCCTAAGTTGATTTTGCAAATTCCTAGCTGTAGTTGTACGGTTTCTTAAAGTTTGCAAATATAAAAATCGATCTTGTGCTGCAGTAGTGGCCTATAACGGCATTGGCCAGGACGTCTTGAGATAGCCCCAGTTTCCCTATAGCGCCTTAGCACTCTACTTATCGACGATTGAGTAACATTTAAAATCTGTGCAATTCGTATTTGATTGTATCCCTCAATAGACAGGGTAACGATCGTATGCGCCTCGGCATCTGTTATATGCCTAGTAGCACGTCCATTATTATTGTTCATATTTCAAATTTCAACCAATTATCAATTTCTTGCGACACTTTATGGTTAACTGACCAACGAGTCGTGCGGCTGATAAGTAAAGACCATCACATTTGGCTGTTGTACGAAAAAAAATAAATAAAAAAATGTGAACATACTACAAAATCCAGCATATCTGCTGGAATTGGTATAAAAAAATATCTTATATTCAGTACTAATATTTTAGTTTACCAATTTTATGCACCAGAAAGTTTACACGATATTTTCAAAATATGCAATAATTGTTTTGAGTAGTTTAAATTGAAATGAACAGACTAGGCAAAGTGATGAAACGTCATTGATCCAAGTCATTCGCCTAGCAGTTTGATCAAATGGCTGAATATCATTCAGATCGCTAGTTGAACGGCGCTGTTTAGTAAAGAGGCTAGGCTGTGAATTAAACGGCTAATTAAGCTAGTTGGCTGCGAAGTTATTCATAAAACGTCTAAAAGGTACCATGAGATGCAATATCTGCATGTTTCTGAATTTGAACATGGTTAATGGGTTAGTTCTGGTTTACAGATTTAAAAACCCGGTCCTTTTATTAATCTTTACACAACCATTTTGAAAGAGGCTGTTGCAGAAACACATCTGACAACATGAAAGCTATTTTACCATAGGTATAGGTAGAATAACATTCCTTTCTTATTTTTTTTATAAAATATAAAAAGTATATTTTTACCAGTAAAAGTTATTAAATAAATCTTGAAAACCCCGCTTTACCAATCTAAAAATAGCTAAATAAAGAAAGCCGACGCGTCGATATGACTTCGTGAACTCGTAATGACGTAGCGCATCCAATAAAGGCTTGAGATTTTGCGCGCCCGAAAACAAGCGCTTAAAATAAAAGAAAGATGAAAGGTCGCATTGCTAGGTCCGTGCGTCAGGAGACCGACGACCAATACGGCTGTCTGTGTGGTTGCAACAACAACTAGCAAGAGAAGGAAGAGTTTCTATTTTGATATGAATCCATGATAATATGTATTACCTTCTCCGTGTTAGACCAAGAAATTTGGCTAGCACACCTCTTTCTTTAAACAGGTCATACCATAACCAGTTTGTGTACAAAAGTGCATATTTTGTTAAACTAGTAAGGCTGTTCTAAAAATTTCTTGGTGTCAGTTGTAACGTGACATATTCTAAATTAAGTTCAAAGGTAAACAGGAAGAAAGTGTGTTAGGAGAGCGACTTAAAAAACTGTAGAAGTGGAAGCTGGAGTGTGATTACAAAAGTGATTGGTGAATGGTATATTAGTGACATAGATAAGCAGTCAATGAGTAACATTTAAGTTTTTTGATTATATAATTTGTCAATAAATTATACCAAGCGTCACAGAAGTGACAAGTGATAGGGGTGTCTCAAAAATGAAATACTTTTAAATATTGACTTAAAAAAATCTGATTTCTCTTGTATTTTAAAACAATTTTTATTTGTGCCGTAACGTCGTCATAGCTTTTCGCCTTATGGACTTCGCAGTCGGGAAGGCAATTAGGGTTTTTAAGTGAAATAAAAATAATTTCTTTCACTACATTCAAGTGTATTTTTGCGCCAAAATTAGGGGCAAATTTTGAGTTTTATTGATAAGAATGTAAATATCTGATATTGTCTGATACGCCCCATTGGCGTATCACAACATATTTTGCGAATTATTTAATTGTATATTGTTTTAAATAAAAACTTGTGTACAGTAACTTAATTTGCACCTATATATTCTGTTCATCTTTAGCAGATAGCAGAGTTTGCCTGCAACTACTTATATTGCGGAAGCGCAACGATAACCGTTTCCCCACTAGAGTAGAGGTGGGTCGTTATTTGGGTAACGTTATTTCAAAACGTTATTTTACTAGAACGAAACGTAACGTTACCAACTTTCGCAATAACTCGTTGCCAAATAACGAGAGAACAGCATCATCTGACCGGTCTGGTTGCCGCGAGCAGCCGACAGACGTCCGCGTGATTGTGCGCCTGCACGTTATTCGGAAACGATAAGCGAATGAAGTTAAAAGTTATTACAAGTTATTAGGTATTATAGGTACCGATTGCCCGTTCTTCGTTATTTGAGAACGAATTCAATAACTTTATTTTAGTTTCGCGTCGTAGTAGATGGACTGCAGAAACAACTGAAGCTCGTATTCCCGCAAACGATTTGGTTATAAATATAAAAGTATAACGATTAAATAATAACAGGGGTAAATAATGCTTCAAATAAAGCATAAAATATAAATTTTTAATGAAAAATAATAAAAATTCCACCAACAAAACAGAACTTATTTCCTGTGACTATGAATAAAATATAAAAATAAATTTAAAATATAGATTAAATATAAAAAGGAAACTTAAAAATAAAAAAAATATACATAGTTGAATTTAGCGTTTTGGTTTTGTTAGAGAACTTTCTAATAACTTCGTTTCCGAATAACGTTATTCAAGAACGTTATTTCTTGGCAACGAGAACGAGTAACATGTTATTTAAAAAGAACCGTTATTCCCACCTCCACTCTAGAGGCATATTTATAGTAAAGCTGTCATTTATATTTTGTAGTTTAAAATCCCTATTTTTGCTGGGCAGTTTGTTTATAACTTTTTTGTTATCTACTTTCAGATAGCAGAAGGCATGGAAAACCTCTATTTAGAGGACACCAATGAGGAAAATATCGAAGATCTCGATTTGCAAGATGAAAATCGCGAACAGTTTACCGTGGACGATATTTTCGATAATATTCAAGTTCGTAGCGATGGGGCGCTAATAACCATAAAGGAGCTACAAAATCAACTTAAAACCTTAACTGATGAATTATATAGTCTAAATAACCAACCGGAAAACTTAAACAATATGTTGCAAATAGAAAAACTTGAGTTGGCGATTTCGGAGACTGAAGCTTACCTCAACTATATATCGGTAATTTGTGTATTTTTTTAAATATTTAATCTTTACTTGTTACTCAATACTCAATTTATTTATGCCAATACAAACATATTATTATTTCACACGTTAATATCCCGTAATTTAGGGTTCAAAAACAATTTTGCCAATAGCACAATATAATATCCTAAAATATTAAAATCATTTTTAACCCTACTGATTAATTTTCTGTGCATTTGGTAAAGGCTAAAAACAAAATCCAGTTACAGTATGAGGTATTAGATTTTATATTATGCAGTCCCAAAAATTTCAGCAGCTCAAATATTAAATCATAGCTAAGTTCTTTTTCGAAGTCACTTCGTTTAAAAATGCCTGACGAAGATACTGTCAATCTAACAAGTTGTACTTGTATCCCTCCTTTTGTCAATGGTTTCAAATAAGACTTGCTCGAAATTAACAAAAAAATCATAAAACAGTTCTCACCACAGTTTTATAAACTACGTCACCTCTCATAACTAAGTCCCTGTCCGCCTGTCCCATACTAATAATCATCAACATTTAGATTAATCGAATAACCAGGCCCCAATTGATTGAAAATAATCAATTATTTGCCATAATCGATAATCTATTATTGCTTTTAAAATCGCCTACCCCCAGTTCTGACCCTTCAAAGTAAGCCAAAGTGCTTCCAGGTTCATTTAGGGCAGAGCTGTCGCATTTACTTTTAAAAAGTACTTCAATTACAATCACCAATTACTCTTTTAAGTAGTATTAAATTACGATTACCAATTACTAGCATGTTTGTTAAAAGTAATTCAATTATCAATTAAAACCAAAAGTTTTGAATATTTTAGCAATTACTCTCTTTAAATTACCACATATATTAAACACGATACACTAAACAAATAAAATATTTATACTGGTATGCATCATACGCGCACGGGACACTATTCTAACTGCTTTCTCGGCAAGTTCAACATTAAATAACTCTAAAATAATAATTTCATTTTATCCTACCCCAAACATCAACAGATTTTTCCACAAAAAAAGTATAAAAACGGTGGAGTTAAGCATCAATCGAAAATACTAAATCTGCGCGGAGGCGGCGTTCGCCGGATACCAAGCGGCCTGCCTTGTTTCAAGATGCTCTTTCTGCCTGGCACAGATTCCGGCAGTTTTTCCATAAAGAAAGGTAATTAAGTTTTTCGTAGTAATTCAATTATTTATTAGGTAATTGAAATAATTTCTAAGTAGTTTAATTACTTTATAAGTAATCGAATTACTTTCTGATTCCATTTACGATTAAAATATTCTATTAATTGATAATCCAAATACAATTACCTTTTTCGGAAAGTAATTGAATTAAAGTAATCCAATTACCGACAGCTCTGATTTAGGGTTACTCGAGCAAAGGGTCAATATAATTAAAATTTGACTACATAGTCTTAATGCATGGTTCAAATAAATTTGTTCTAGGTTAGATTTTACGATGTTGTTTCAGGCGCAGTTGGCTTACTACAATGTTGCCGAAAACCGTCAAAGACCACAACGTGTAGATTTACAAAACCCTTCAACGATGCCGCATGAGGACAGATGGCGACTTTATTTCTACTGGTTGGATGCATACCTAGTTCAGTTGAGGTAAGATAATGTAAAATAAATTTATAAAGATTTTTTAAGACATCTATTTTTTATTGTGTTATCCATATCTAGGTTTGCCAAAAGTCCTCCAGCCGGGAGAACTGTTCTCCTTTGAACCAAAATGTCCTCCGTTCTTCGCAGCTACTGCGGAGGGCGCAATTTGTCCTCCTTTCTGTAATCATGTGTTGCCAATTTTTGAAGAAACGATTTAAAAATTGAAGGCCTATGATACCATAGGCCTTGTATCGATCTTTTCAAACATTTAAAAGACTTTAAGCTTAAAATTAAGTCCAGAAAAGATAAAATGTTTTTTGCTTTTAAAGTTAGAAACATGATTAATCGTTATTTGAATTAAGATGAAAAAGTAAAATATTTTTTTTATATTAATGTTCTTGACTATATTGAAAAGAACTTTGATTATACCGATGATAGGATATTGGTTAGGTTGGAAAATCTCTTTTAAAAACCCGATTCAGAAATTCTTTTTGTTAGTTTAACAGAGGAATTAAAGTTACAAGATGCAGCTAACCTAGACAAATTATTTGACGAATTATATTAGTTAAAGAACCTATTTTTAAAACAAATATTTGGCATTCTTACAAAACTAGCCAGTGGCGGGAATTAATAAAATCTGAACTGCTTATTTCTGCTAATTCAGAGAAAATCTGCTGAGAGTTTTATCAGACAATTAAAGGAAATGAACGAACGAAACTGGATGCAGCTAAGAACCAAAAGAAATATCTTCTTCATGTACCGTCTCCCTTTCGGAGGTTGGCTATCATTATTGCTATTCTGATTTTGGAAGCTGCTGCCTTGAATAGGTCGGACGACGAGACATTGAAACATTCTTGCAAATTCCTAAGCCAGAGTCTCATATTTTGGACCTCTCATGATGTGGCCGAGATAGTGCAATTTTCTTTTTTTTACTTTATTTAGCTGCTCTACGCTTTTCTTCATTCTTCTCAGAATCTCTACGTTGGTCACATGTTCTGTCCATGATATTCTGAATATCCGACGGTAGGTCCACATCTCGAAGGCTTCCAGTTTCCTCTCGCAATGTACTTTGAGGGTCCAAGTTTCTACACCATATAATAGAACTAGGAATACATAACATTTGAGCATACGAATTCTTAGGTCCAGGCTCTGATCGCGACTACAGAGCAGTTTCTTGATCTTCACAAAGGATGCTCGGGCTTTCTCAATGCGAATCCTTATTTCTGAACAATAGTCCACGGAACAGTTGACACTTGTACCTAGGTAGCCATACCTCCCGACTCTGCAGCTTTTCGCCTTTCACATACAGATGTTCGTTGGTCACTTTAGTCTTGGTGACAATCATGTATTTGGTCTTCTTAACAATGAGTGTCAGATCATATTCTCGACTAGCTGTAATGACATTATTTAACATATTCGAAGGTCTTGCATGTTTTCGGCGAGAAGTACTGTATTGCCTGCATAACGCAAATTGTTCAGTGGAATGCCGTTAACTTGTATTACACCGGCATCATTTTTATTTAAAATGTTATTTTTTCTATCCAATAATACATTTTCTGTGAATTTCTAGAAAACCTTTTTAAGTTTAAGTATGTTGTTTTCGTTTTATAATTTTAATTTTTTTTTATATATTTCTGTTAATTTTGTAACCTTTAAGTTGTTTTTATTTTTCTCACGTTTATTGTTATTTATTTTTCTAGCCAAAAGTATATATTTCTCTTAATTAATAGAAAACGTTATAGCCTCTCTTTTTTCATTCTATTATTTTATTTCAATTTTAGTTATTAAAATAAATAATAATTATTTTTATTTAATATATATTATAATAATACATATTATATATTAATTCAAATAATAACAGATAAAATATTGCATTAGAAATAATGTTAATTTAATTAAACATAATGCTTCTAAAGTGCAATAAATACAATTTAGCTGTTGAAAACGTCACCACTTTGCTTTTATTTAGATTCGGTGGCTCAGAGCTTGTCATTTGCTCGGGCATCCCAAATATTTTAATTATATTTAAACAAAATGTGTATGAGATTTGAAAGAGCTAGAAACTTGTTGAAATAAGGAAAAAAATAATTAATTCTGGTCAAATTACACCTGAACGGCCAGAAATATGGACAACATCTCTACAAATTTGGGTGATTGCAAAAAGTGTGGATTATTCAAACCCTATTAAAATAAGTTTTAGTCTTTAGAGTTATTTTTTCTTTTAAAATATCGTTGTAGTTTATTATGGAATTTTCTTTTTTTTTTTAGTTTTTAAAGCCAATTGAAAAAGACAACTCTACCTTTTGTGATATTTTCAACAAATTATTGTTTAAAATTTCATTTTTTTATTCCATACACCCATATCTGTTTTAATATGTAAAATGTCCAAATATTTATTTATATAAATAACAAGGATAGTACATAACATTAAATTAATTTAGTTATGATTATATTAAACGTACATGGTAGATTATTTCAGATGATAAAATTAACATTATTCCCTATTATATTAATTTTATATTAATATATATATATATATATATATATATATATATATATATATATATATATATATATATATATATATATATATATATATATATATATATATATATATATATATATATATATATATATATATATATATATATGCATCATACGCGCACGTCACACCATTTAAACTGCTTTCTCGTCAAGTTTACCATTAAACGCTCTAAAATAAAAAAATTTTTATCCTACCCCAAACATCAACAGATTTTCCCACAAAAAAAGTATAAAAACGGTGCGGTAAGCATCAATCGGAAATACTGAATCGGCGCGAAGGCGCGTTCGCTGAATTCAAAGCGACCCGCCATGTTTGAAGATACTCTTTCTGGCTGGTCAAAAGTCCGGCGGTGTTTCTATAAAGAAAGGTTATAGAATTTTTCGTAGTAATTCAATTTATTTATTAGGTAATTGAATCAATTTCTAAATAATTAAGTTACTTTATAGGTAATCGAATTACTTTTTAAGTAATTGAATTACTTGAATTACCTTTTCGAGAAAGTAATTGATTTAAAGTAATCCAATTACTGAGAAGTAATTAGAATACGATTTTTCTATTATCAATATCTCTATCAAATAACATGTTGTCTGTTAAAAGCATTTTAACAAACGCTAGTAGAAAATTCCCAAGTTTTATTTTGTTGCAAAAATATGTTTTAGAGACTTAGCCATGTCCGCGTTTCTAATAAAAGGGTGAATCCACAGATAACAAACATTCCAATAAATAAAGTTCTTTCTAATATTTAACTTTAAATCTTATTTATTTTACTTGGAAATTTAATTTAAAACAAATCCTAATCAAAAATTTTTGTTGGATATTTTTACGTGTTATATATTAAAGAGTTTTAGTCATGTCCGTAATACGGACGTTATGCACTTTTTGGTAATTGTCAAGCCAATAACCGTTAACAGATGGCGCGGGCTATCTATTTACTGTTTTTCTTTTTTATGCTATATTTTTATTGAATTTTATAATTTAAGGCAAAAGTATGAACAATGTGATACTGAATTTAAAGAAGTCTATCGCGTTTACAACGAAATGCGACAAATGGAAGATGCTCAGATTATGAGACAAAATATTGTAGTTGGAATGACAACCACTGGTGCAGCTCGTTTAGAGTCAGCAGTGCAGGTAAGATTTTTAATAACTTTGAAATACAGTGTGTCCCAAATTGGGCCTACATGTATTGGTAACTCGGGAACCATTAGACCTACAGTGTTGGTTAAAGTTGTAGACAATTTAATTGCAATTAAATCTGCTTTCAGATTTTATTTATCTTTTATGGTTTTTGAGATAATTAAGAAAAACCAAAATGGTGCATTTTTAACTTTTGCCTGTAGCTCGCAAACTACCAATTTTACGGTTTTGAGATTACTCCATTATTGGAACACTTCTTTAAGAAGAATTTAATTTAAGTAAAAATATCTTTCTAACTTTATTTGTTTTTGAGATATTTACCCAAACTTAGATTTTCGTACGAAGCCATATTGATTTTTACATTTTGAAAAGCTTTCAGACTTTATTATGTATCACAGTCGCTTTAGATTGCTAAGCTCAAAAACATAATTTTGTTTATTTGATAGTAGGCTTAGACTGACTGCGTTATGGCTCCCGTTTCATAAAAACAAATGATACGCATCCGGAGCGGCATCACCCTAACCATAGACATTTAAGATTCTTAGTGATGAACTTGTTACCCTATGGATATTTTGTGACAGCGAAATTCAAAACTTATACAAAAAAGTTATGCTTTTTGCAAAAATTAATACCTTTTAATATTACCTTAAACTGATAATAATTAAACACAACTGTAAAACAAAAATGTATCAGTAAACAAGAAAATAAAATCACAGTACATGTCTTCCTCCATTTTCCACACATTTTTCGTATTTTTCCAACACCTTGCGGGTTACTCGGCGTAATGTGTTTCGGTTGATGGAAGCAAACACATCCCGTACCCTGTGTTCTAGTTCCAGCCTAGTTTCGGGCGGAGAAAATTCATACACCTCATTTTTTGCGTGTCCCCATAGGTAAAAATCAGGGGGTGTGACGTCCGGTAATCTAGCTGGCCAAGCAATTGTCCCATTATTAGTCATTATGTTCTCATTAAAGGTATTTCTATTGTATCACCTCCCTGGTACTGTGCACTGGACATCCGTCTTGCTGGAACCACAAATTTTTCATTTCATTTGACGGAACTGTATTTCTAATGGCCGGTAAAATCTGTTCTTGCAGGAGTAGCAAATACCTATCTCCATTCAGAGTTTCTTCAAAAATAAATAGTTTAATTAAACGGTTGTCTAAAACAGAAAAATAAATGTTTTATCTAATTGTGAGACGTAAATTAAAGGTGCATTTTAAATTACCTATGATGCCACACCAGACACTAAAGCCAAACCTTGTTTGTAGCCGTTTTTCTTCTACATTATGTGGATTTTCTGTATCCCAGCAGTGATAATTGTGCCTATTAAAAATTCCACAATTTGTAAACCGGGTTTTGTCTGTCCAGAGAACCTTGGATTGGAAATTGGGTATCTGTTGACATTTAGTAATAAACCATTGACTAAAGGTGACTCGTATATTGAAATCATTCCCCTGAAGACCCTGGACAATACGTGGTTTGTATGGATGAAAACGGTGTTTTGTTTAAAGACCTATGCACAGATGACTAAGGAATTGTTGTCTGTTCTTCCACTTTTATAACCGATGTTGTGGGATCATCTCTAACGTTTTCCATTATAATCGCCTCTCTTGCTTCATTATTTTTTATATAAGTTTTGGGATTTGGTTTCACAAAAGATCCATAGGCTAACAAGTTCGCAACTAAGAATCTAAAATGTCTTTGGTTAGGTTGTTGCAGCTCCGGAAATTGTTCTTCTTATGCAAGTGTTGCAGCTTTTGTATTTCTGTTAGATTTAAAATAAATTTCTAGCATATCCACCTTATCATCATTGGAAGTATTAAGAGCCATTATTGTAAATACTTAAAATAATCAAAACTTGAATTTTTGTTGAAGGTGAAACGAGAAATAAGATGCACGCTAATTTTGACATTTACATTATTTAAATTATAAGATGCGTATCATTTGTTTTTTATGAAACGGGGCGGCCATTACGCAGTCTAGTCTAAGCCTACTATCAAATAAACAAAAATTATCGTTTTTAGAGCTTAAGCAATCTGAAAACCTAGACTTGTGATACATCAATAAAAAGCTCTTGAAGAGCTCTTTCCAAAAATGTAAAAATCAATATGGCGTCCGTATGAAAATCCAAAGTTTGGGTAAATATCTCAAAAACAAAATAAAGTTAGAAAAATATTTTTACTTAAATTAATTTTTTCTTAAAAAAGTGTAGTTTGCGAGCTACAGGCAAAAGTTAAAAATGCACCATTTTGGTTTTTCTTGATTATCTTAAAAACCATAAAAGATAAATAAAATCTAAAAGCAGATTTAGTTCTGCAATTAAATTGTCTAAAACTTTCCTAATTTAACCAACACTGTAGCTCTAATGGTTCCCGAGTTACCAATACATGTAGGCCCAATTTGGAACACACTGTATAATACTTTTGAGATTGCATTTCCTTTATATAAAAGTGTTATGTAAATACATATTTATTTCTAGGATCACATAGTTCATATATAATTTTCATAGTCTATATAGTGATAATGTGTTTCCGATAAATCAAATTAGTAATATATGTCCATAAAAAAAACTTTTATATTCACAGTGAACCGTCGCCATCTTAACTAGAATTGTACGAACTCAGATCTCCCTTGTTAATCAGCTTTTTACAGGGCTGGTAGAAAACTCCATACACGGGTTTAAATTAAAAGTTTTGAATCTTAGCTTTTTGCAGTTTTTTAAAACTAAGCTACATAAACTATTAGACGACCATTTATACAATTTGCAGTTTTTAAAAAAGTAACAATGTAACAATGAAAGAATTTAGGATAAAATTATGTTAGATTTATTATCCTGTTTTTTTTTTAATATATGGGTGTTTGCTAATTTATATTCTTAAAATAATTATATCGTGCCAAAATAAAGGGGGTAGGGGAATAACCTCTACCGCCCATAGCTAAGTTTCCCGCTATTGGGCATGGTAAAGCAAATTATAAATACTAAACTAATTAAAAACCGCAATTAGCAATAGGAGAACTAAAAAATCTGCTAAGAAACATTAGTTTCTGGGTTTAATTTTTTCCGCATATTTTAATATTATGTTGGTACCTGCCTACGTTTCTGATATATGTTGGTATGACCAGTAATGTATACGTTATACGATTTAGTGAACTTTTTTCAGAATAAAGGTATGCCCTTGAGATAAACCCTTCTTTTAATAGCCTTAATAAATATTAACAGCTTTCACATTTAAAGTATACAGGGAAAAAACGGACAGTCAAATTTTATAATTTTAAGATAACGCAATTTTAAATTTCAAAACGCTACAAAAACTAAAGTATTTGGATTAACAAAATTTCCTTTTTACCAATATGTTTCCCAACTATCTGAGATCTGTAGGTCATAAACTGCAAGCATTTAAAAAATTAATGATAAAAAAATCAACCATTTATTGATAACTGGTCGCGATTTAGCCTGTTTTTTTTCCTTAATTTATAACAATTTTGTTTTTTAAGTATGTTCATTTCACTTAACATCCAGCGTTATGTCTATATAACTAATATAGTGAACTGACAAATATTCTCACATGAATCTGATTCCATAAACTAAAAAGTTAATACTTCAATAAATGTAAGAAAATAAGCAAAATTTCTTGAGCTCTCCAGGGAAATATTTCGTCTGAAAGTCATTGGTACTGTAATGACTGCATCTGCCTAAATCTAAATAGCGAGAACAACGCTTATGACTAGACAGGTAAAAACGCGACATAGCCCGTTTTTGCTCGGTATTGCACGGACTTATCACGTTATTCCCGGGACGGACGGGATTTGGAACAAAGTTTAACAATATTTTCAATCTTATGACGTCAGTATTTTAATTTCGCTAAAAATTGACTCAGCCCACATTTTCCCCTGTACTCTTTATTTGTGTTTTTGTAAGTGTGGTAATATATGATTTGTATCTTAATTTGAAGGGTACAGGGGAAAAATATTGACGTCATCCGATAGAAAAATTGTTAAATTTTGTTCTGGAAAAAAAACTCCAACAAGAACACAATAAGTTAGGAGATATTAAATTTAAAAAAATATCCCGTATCGGGGCAGTCCGTGCGGTACCGAGCAAAAAAGGGTTACGTCGCGTTTTTAACTGTCTGATCGGCAGCGTTGTGCTCGCTATTTTAAACGCTTTTGTGTCATTTTGTGCCGAATACCAATTTCGGCCAAAAAATTTACCAATCTGCAGAGTTTTTAAAAGTTATGTAGAAAAGAAATTTAAGATTATTTTACCTTACTGGTGCATAATTAACTGGGAATATGGAAAAATTCTTTCCCATAAAAAACTTTCAAAGTAAAAAAAAATCTAGCCTATTTTTTTACCCTAATCGAACTATTAATTTTTCATTTTATGTGATCAAATTCATGTGAGACTACCAAAGAATATTTTTTAGTTAAGTTTTGTTTCACCATATCAGTTATATAGGCATTCCGCTGGATGTTGAGTGAAATAAACATACAAAGCAAAATTGTTATAAATTCAGGAAAAAACCAAGTTAACTTACAATTGTTGATTTTTCTATTAATAATTTTTTAAAATGCTTGCAGTTTACAGAACTCAGATAGTTGGGACATATATTGGTAAAAAAATTATCAATCCAAATACTTTAATTTTTGTAGCGTTTTGAAATTTAAAATTGCTTTTTCTCAAAATCATAAAATTTTACTTGACCCGTTTTTCCCCTGTACCCTCCATTTATTTTCTTTGTTGATGGATTAAGTGTTATTATAACTTTATTTGTATATTGCAATTATTAAAAAGTTTTTAATAAACATTAAATAGCATACAAACAATAACGACCTTTTTTCTTTCTGCTTACCTTTAATAACTATTTAAGCTGTTCATTCTTTTA
Source organism: Listronotus oregonensis (assembly GCA_019359885.1). Classification (NCBI taxonomy): domain Eukaryota; kingdom Metazoa; phylum Arthropoda; class Insecta; order Coleoptera; family Curculionidae; genus Listronotus; species Listronotus oregonensis. The sequence continues at coordinate 16,631 of JAHBCN010001364.1, forward strand.
TATCACAAAGCCCAAAATTTATTTTAAACTAAGTATGTTGGTATCGAATCTGGGCGGTTTTAAAGAAGTCTCCTAAATAAGTGCCAAAAGATGATTTCAATTTTATTAGATTCTAGGTATATTGTGTTTCTGTAAAGTCAATATGCACTTTACGAGGATACTCATTAAAAAGGTATAAAAAATAACACGTTTGAACAATTAATACACTATAAATTGTGGTGTAAAATAAAAAATATTAAATAATATTTTGCCACAGTCAAAATTTAACAATGTAATAACTTTTTTTGTATGGAAAAAAGTTGTCAAAATATGATATTATTTTTAACCTTGTAATTTGAAAGACGTGTAACTGGTTGCTTAATTAGTTATGTAGCTCAATCCAGTAAAACTGTAGAAAGTAGAAAACTTTAAGCTTGTTTAATTTTCTCTCGGTAGATGGAGTCGCCTACCCACCCTGAAATTATGCGTGAAAAAGCCGATTAACGAGGCAACTATAAGTTAGTACAATTCTAAAATGTAGATGGCAATGCTGCAGTTATTTTATATACTTTGATTTTAATTTATAGGCTCTAAGAAGTCCAATTGTCATAGTGGAAGAGGCAGCTGAAGTTTTGGAAGCACACATCGTCGCAGCCTTGACAAGTTATTGTGAACATATCATCTTGATTGGGGATCACCTTCAGCTGAAACCTGGAGCAGCCGATTACAAGATTGAGACACAATACAAACTTGGCAAGTTATCATTTTGTTATCCAAGTTTTTCCAGAGCATATGTAGTTTATTAAAAATGCCTATTGAAAAATAAATAATTTCTTATTTTCTATTTAAAAATTTAAAACCTGAACCTGAAGAAAGATTCATGACACAATGAAGCAAGATTTAATCTATTCGCCGGACTTCTTCAGCAATTCGAACCTTTAGTTCTGGGATGTTTTTTGGACTAACTGCAAAAACCTTCGCCTTTAAATAGCCCTACAGAAAAAAGACTGGTGCAGATAAGTTCGGTGACCTCAAAGGCCAATTTAAATCCCCAAATCGTAAAATGGGTCGCCCATTATACACTTCTCACAGAACTCTCATAGAGTTTCCAGCGGTATGTGCTTTTGCTCCATCTTGCTGGAATAATAACGCATTATTTAGTAATCTTTTTCTTTTTAAATCAGAAATAAAAATCGTCTCTAGCTTATTTTCGTAACACTTGGACGTCACTGTTGGAGGACGCTTATTTCCATCTTCAATTAATATACACCAGTAATGCCAAATGATCCTACCGCACACCAAACAATATCTTGTGGATTATAAAGATTGCTTGATTCCTTAATGTTTTTCATTTGGCCAATACCTAAAATTCTGTTTATTTACCATGCCGTTCAAAAAAAGAGTGACCGAAAAACAGCATATTTTTAGTCTATTTTCTCGCCCTTGCCAGAGATTCTAAAAAATCCTAAAAATATTCTGCACATGTCAAATTATCGGTAATGAAAAATTTAGATGAGCATATTTTGTGATTTTTGAAAAATGTCGAAAATCACCCCTAATTAGGTGTTGATATGGATGATGCAAAACTGAAATATATGAATAATATCAATATTATTAGATTAAATACTATTAAAAATAGAAAATAAATTATTTTCATATTAATAAGTGCGTAATATAGTTGAAAGTCTACCCTTAAACTCGTTAAGGGGGTTAAATCATCCCCTAAATATGAAAAAAAAATACTTGAAACATCCAGGAAAAAACTACTAGGATATTCTAAATTATTATAAATTCAAATCTTATACCTCCCACCAGTATCTGTTTAGGGAAACCACCCCTGTAATGAGAGGGTGAACTACCACCGAACGTGATAACATACACAATATTGAACGGTGCTGTGAGAGATTTTGTGCCTCTGAAGGTTTATAGGAGTTCCAATTTTCCCAATTATTTCTCTGCAGAACTGAGAAGTTGTATTATTGACAAGAAAAAGGCTCATAAGGAGTACTGTGAATCTGGATCTCGGACTCACTATGCACGGTTCTCTAATCTTAGATCTAAATGTAAAACTTTAATACAGAGGGATTATGCGCTCTTTATAGAAAGAGCTGAGCGTGGTATTTCTGAGCATCCTGGACATTTTTGGTCGTTTGTGAATTCTCAGAGGAGGTCACATGAACTGCCCAGCTGCATGTACTATAACAACAAAGTGGCGAACTGTGGGCAGGACATTGCTGACCTTTTCTGTGAGTATTTCTCAACGGTCTATAGCAGCAGCGATGCAACTGTGCCTGATTATAGGGTTAATAATTGTTTTGATTTTGATATTGGTTCTCTTAGTTTGTCTAATGTTTTTGATAAAATTGCGCATTTACCTTTAAAATTGTCATCAGGACCTGATAACATACCTGAATATTTGTTAAGTAACCTTAGGTTTAGCATTTCAAGACCACTATGACTATTATTTAATAAGTCACTATTGGAAGGTGAGCTTCCAGGGATCTGGAAGAAGAGCTTTATAATTCCTATTTTTAAATCAGGGGAGAGGGAATATATAAATAATTATAGGAGCATTTCCAAGCAATCTGCAATTCCCAAACTACTTGACAGCCTTGTATATGATCAACTAAGCTGGAAGTGTAAACAATTCATCGACACTCGTCAGCATGGTTTTGTTGGCGGCAGGTCTACTATTTCTAACTTGGTATCGTATGAGACAGCCCTTCTGAATGCACTGGAGAGAGGACACCAGGTGGATGCGGTCTATACGGACTTCTCTAAGGCATTTGACAGGGTGAATCATAACTTGCTTGTAGCCAAGCTTCGGGCGATAGGATTTAGTGATAAAACAGTGAAATGGTTCCAGAGTATGTTAATTGGAAGAACTCAGAAGGTTAGGATAGGAAATTTTGAATCGGGTAGCATTGTTGTAACCTCTGGAGTGCCTCAGGGTGGCCATTGTGCCCCTATGTTGTTTAACTTGTTTCTTTGTGATATCGAAAATTACATTGGGGACTGTGATTATTTGCTTTATGCTGACGATTTGAAATTGTTTCGAATTGTTGATGACTACCGAGACTCTAGAATACTTCAAGAGTCTTTAAATTCTTTTGCTGGATGGTCTGAGCTTAATGGATTATCCCTAAACGCTGCTAAGTGCTCTTCTATAAGCTTTTTCAAACACAACAAAAAGTATGAGGCGACGGCTTATAAAATTAGGGATCAAGAGCTAAGTGCTGTGGATTCAGTTCGGGACTTGGGGATTTATTTCGACTCCGAAATCTCTTTTAGGGAACATTTGAGGTACATAACAGGTAAAGCTTATCGAATGTTGGGCTTCATTTTCAGAGTTGGTGGTGATCTGTCTGTGAGAACACTTCGTTTGCTGTATGTCTCTTTTGTGAGATCCCATTTGGAATATGCTTCGGTTGTTTGGTCACCATTTTGCAACATCTATAAGGACCAACTTGAGAGAGTTCAACGGAAGTTTATAAAATACTGTGCCTATAAACTTCATAGGACAGATAGAATTGAAGATGTCCAACTGTACCTTAATCTTCCATCACTTGAGGACAGAAGAAGATTTTCTGACTTGTACTTCATTTATAAATTAATTAACGGTCATATCGACTGTCCCCAACTTCTTAGTCAAATCTCTCTTAAGGTACCACACCGAACTCTTAGAAAGAATGAAGTTTTCTCTATGCCTGTCCATAGAACTAATTATGGGAGTCATTCTCCTCTCAACCGTGGCCTTGCGCTACTGAATGCTCACCCTGAGATTGATCCCTTCGGAGGCTCATTTCTTAGATACCGTAACAGTATTTTACATTCCAGATGGTGATGTTATTTTGCTGGGACATAGACTTAGTTAATTTATTATTGCTAAATAGTTATAACTGTTATCTATTTTAAGAATGTAAATTTATAAATGGGGCATCCCGTATATTATTTAAAATAAATAAATAAAATAAATAAATAAATAAAAAGATCATAGCAATTTAAGAAAACTGTCGCATATTTTATAATAGATCTTACTTTTCTTATCAGAAAGATTAAGCTGACTTTATTTAGTTATTTCAATTTTTTTTAATAAAAATTAACCCTCTTAGGGGGTAATATCATCCGCTAAATATATATTTTTTTAAATTTTATTTTATATAAAAAATACAATAAGAATCGCTTTTATTTCTATTGATATTGTTCATATATTTCAGTTTTCGTATCAACCCCTAATCAGAGGTGATTTTCGATATTTTTCGAAAAACCAAAAATTATTTGACATATGCAGAATATTGTTCCGTGGCACTCTGTATAAAAATACGGATCCTGCTTTTACACCTTTTTATTGCAAATCAGTTTCCCAAACGTTTCTATGCTAGCAAAAACTCAATGTAACGTAATTATAACCACTATTTAAGCTTGATTTATAACTTGTTCTCTTCGAAAGTCAGAAATATACTGGCCCGTGCCGACTTCCTTCGCGCTTTTTATAGTAAAGTGGAACAGAATGGAAAATTCTAGAATAGGCTGGAGAATTCTTTTACTACAGGATGTAAGAAAAGTGTAAAATTGATGTTCCAGCGCCCTCATGATAATCCGCAATGGCCGTCAAAAAAGGGAAAAACTAAGGTAAATTATTTAGCTAAATAAAATAATTCTTACATTTTACATTTACTATTAACTAAACACGAACTAAACTTCGTTACAATATTTTTAGGATTATTTTTAAGGTCCCTGGCAAGGGTGAGAAAATAGGCTAACTTTACGGTCGCTCTTTACCTCCACTCATTAAAAGATTGTGGATGTCTCCACGCTGTAAATTTAAAAACTCTTGGCAAAAAGCTAATCTGGCTTATTGCTTGTAAAGAATTTGATCTAGGCCCCCTTTTGATATTCTTAAAATAAGGGATTTCCTATTAGTAGACCTTGCGGGACTTCTCGCGAGCCCAAATCGGACTTTTTTTTACGTATTTTTGCGTATTTTTAGAGGTGCGAATTCTTCTTCGAGTCCACGTTTATTTAAATTTTGCACAGAATTCTTTTCGTCAGTGGTGAATCCATGACTCTCTCTTCTGTTGAGTTACTGCTTATGTAAGTTTCTACACAAAAACTAATTGAACTGAACGATTCATAAGGATTTAAACTAAACGTTAAATTATGTGTCAAAACCTTGATAATTTCTTGGAAAATGATATTTTACGAAAATCAATTTTATATTAGTTTTGTTACAGGCGCCTGCTCGACTAATAACATGTTGATTAAACTCTTAAAGATCATAGAAAACGTACTGACCTATCTTATATAGAATTCATTTTAATATCAAAGTGGGTAGTTTATTATGGGAAACCCTGTATATATATGTACATACAAATTATTCAAAACAGACCCCTTTACCAGACAGTTATTTAAAATATATTTCTTGTGAAAACTTGTATGAAATTTAAAACTATCTAATTGTTTTTTTTTATAGGAATCAGTTTGTTTGAAAGAATGGTAAATAATAAGATAGAATGCCATACCCTCAATATCCAGCATCGTATGAGACCCGAGATTTCTCAACTAATCAAACCACATATCTATCCTAATTTGGAAGATCATGAGTCTACCCTTCACAGAGAACCAATACGAGGTAATTAAAGTTCAGCATAAAATCACTACCTGTGAGTTAATTACAATAGATAAAATTTCACAATGGCATATTGTTAACAGCTGTGAATGGTAACGTCGGAACGACTTTTTTCGCTTAGTTGTTGTAGGTGTCTACCTATTGCAAGGAAGTTTAAAGGTGTATGGAAGCCCAATACTGTAGAACAAAATTCTCCAGGCGTGCAGGGCAGCGGGAATAGGGGGATTGGCCCCGCGGAGTTTGCGCAATGAATAGTAGGTCAGGGCCGGACTTCCATAATTCTTTGTTACTATCTATAAAGTTGCCATCATCAAATGTCAAATTCAAGCATTCACTGTTTCCATTATTTTTATTCAAAATTGTTGGTTATTAAACGATTCTACCATAGAATATTTAAAATTATTGTGTAATATTGGATTTTATAACATCTGATATAATATTGAAAGATTAGATGGCGCCACTTTACAGCCTTCTATTTAAACGGTCGATATTTTTGGGAGTTTTGTATTTTTACCAAAAATCTTTGTAAATAAATCAAAACACGATTTTTTAAAATAAATTTCAAACATTGTATGATAGTTTCATGTTCTTATCACCAATTTTGTAATAAAAGAAGGGCAAGATAGTGTAAATGAGTTTAATCTAATCCTAAGATTCTGGTTGTACATTAAAAAGTGAAAATTTTTATAACTGCTTTTTAGGCATATACTTTTCACTAATAACAAACATTCATGAGACAGAATAACAGTGGTTAAAATTGTTTAGTAACCTTTGGTACCTAGGTATCCATTGTACCAGTATACGTTAAATATTATGTGTCTACAGTATGTCGAGCTTAAAAAGTTGATAATGTAAGTTTAAGAAACCAAAAATCTAATTTCTTTTTAAACAAATACAGAAAAAGCAAAAAGGAACTTTAACATAAAATTGTACTTTCTTTCATTTAATTAGAGGGACCTGTATATATTAAAATTTGCCTGGTCTGCCCAGTAATTAATAATTTTGATTCTTTAAAAGAATGTACTAAATTATTAAATGAAATAACAGTACCTAAATGTAAACCTTATTTCTTTTTAATAATCCACAGAAATACACAAACATTGTGAAAATCATCTAAAAGCTAGGTAAGATTGCCTTACTTTTCTCACTGCTATTTCCTATGAAATTTTCATTTTCTATTATTCATAATTGATATATTATTATTAATTCGGTTACCTAACATTACGTCTCATAAGAAGCATCTAATTTAAATTTAAGAAATACTTACCCAAAGTAAAAAATGCTGGGTATGTTACCTTTGGATTTGCAATGCAAAACCATACAACCTCTAGTCATTTTGTTACGATATTATTTTATTTTAATAAAAACTAATCACTAAAATAAGACGGTTTTATCATTCCAAAAAACTTCTGCAACAGCGCGGATATAGTATCATAAGCGCCGCGCGCGCTTTGCTACAAAAACGGTATTCCGGCTCTCATAAAAGTATAATGTGTTGCCTAACTACAGAGTGTGTAAGTAGGCAACACATTAAATTATTTCGTGGAATTTTGTTATTGCGCAAAATCGGCGGGGCCAACTCCGACAGTTATTTTCATACTGGGCTGGACATTTTTTGATCGAATGGGCCATAGCATTGGGCTTCCATACACCTTTAAACTTCCTTGACCTATTGATGGATAATTATAAAACACCCTGTATTGCAACATTATGGTCATTAAAAAAAGTAATTTACTACCGAAAATTAAATAGATACCAATTTTAAGAACAAATTGTATGTTTAAACAACTTCTTTTGTTAGGTCCTGTTTGAAAATAAGTTCTTCGGTTGCAGATATACTAGGTTTTTAAAAACTTTTGGTAAGCCTCGAGCTATTGGAGTATTTGGTCCGTTTAATCGAAATAGTCTAAAAAATATACAGTGTGAAAGTATGATGCTCACGATTTAATGAGCGATGTAAAGCTAAACAAGTTTAACAAACACAAAGTTAAGGTAATTGTTTCTAAAATTTGTGCTTTTAAAGTTTATATTGGCATATCCACCGCTTTCCCTCACTCGAGGAACGTGGAACTTTTTTGATGTTTACGTAAAAGAATTTTATACCATTTTGATATAATTTACTTACCCGAAAATTAATCTAATACCCATTTTAAAAACAAAGTTCATACTTTTTAAACAACACTTTATTGCTTGAAGAATAAGATTCGGATTGCACTATCCGTTTTCAAAATTTGTAACTGGGCTTAGGATGGGATGTTCATCATGGTTAAAACATCGTGGGTTGATCGATGTTTTGCCATCGATGGTCGGGTATCGAAAACATCGATGATAACATCGATATTTTTTGCAAAGGTAAAAAAAACAATGTTTTAAAAACAAATAATCTTAAGGATATACTAAAAATTTTTATGACGTGTCTTTCTTTGTTATGTAAAGTTTGATAAAGACATAAACGTTTTGCCCATTTATTTATAAATATAAAAATTTAATCAACCTTTTTAAAAAAAGTACAAAAATTTTAAACATACATGCATACAAATATTAATCCTTTTAGCTGGTGGCAGAAAACGCTCTACATATCCTACTCTAGCCACAATTGCACCGAAGTTTTTGTCTGTTATTGCAACTTCCGTTCCATCAGAACGTTTGTTTTCAAAAGCAGGGCAAACAGTAACTTAGCAGCGAAACAGGATAAAGGGAAAATTATTATCAAAATTAATTTATTTACAAAGCATTAAAAACTCTTATCGAGATCTATATTTTTTTTTATATAAAATAATGTTTTCAGTTTTTTTAATTATCTTTTTTACTAAGAGTTTCGTTTTAGTTTAAAAACATGTATTATTTCTTGTATATTTTAAATAAATAAAGCTGTCTCTAGTGATATTGGTAGCTTTACTGCTAATAATGCTAATAAACCATGAACGAACCATCGCATGGTACCATCGATGTTAGAAAAACATCGATGTTTAACATAGATGTTTGGCTTCGATGTCGCATCCCTAGCCTGCACTATGGTTGTCCTAAATGGGTGTAGCCGTCATGGAAATTTGTCACGGTAAATTTAAGCTGCTAGATTAGCATTTTGGTTACCAGTACTCACAATGCACTACAAGAGACTTTTGAGCAGCGATGTTGCCAATTGTTTTTTTAAATTTTTATTTGGGGATTTTTTTTATTTGTAGTTTAAAACATTTAAACCTTACTTTATTTTATTAGTAAATAAATCTACTAATTAGCGATTAATACAAAAGTTTTCAATTGTTAAGCTTTTTAGAAATAATTGCTTCCAAAGTTTATAACTTTGATATTATTTAGACAAAAATCTGTCAAGTTTTGACATATATGTTATATAAACTTTTTGACTTGTTTTTAGCTTTACTATCGCTCATTAAAATCGTGAGCATCATACTTTTTACACCCTGTATATTATTATTCAACAAGCATATAATGATGACTGTTATTTACGCTAATAAAGTTTATGTGATCCTTCATATGCGAGTGGAATATTTTTTCCATGACTATCAAATAATTTTAGCTAAAATTAGCGTAAATCTGTATTTTTTAACTGATAATATTGAAAATGATCGAACAACTTTTTGACTTTTAAAATTGAAATTTATCGACACCGCACTCTGACAATTTTTTCAAAACTAGCTGTGTTTTTTATTTAGTATTTATATTAGGTAGTATTGTAAGTCGGGGTTAATTGACTTTTTGTTTAATAACATTAAAAAGTCAAACCAGTAAATATTGAAATCATTATTCACTAGTGAATAATGGATGAAATAATTTAGTGAACTCATGTATAATAAACAAATAATACATTAGACTTAGATGACTGTTTATTCATCTTTTTCAATGTTTACAAGCCGTTTATGTTGATTAATTGCTTGTATTTTATATTTAATAGAGTTTATGTTTTTATTATTGTAAAAAAATTAGTCAATTTAAGAAAATATCAGAAAAATGCAAATATCAAAATGTTAATTCTATTTTAAAAAGGTAACAATACAAGGTCTTCTTGAATTGTTTATTTTTGTAAGCCGTTATTCGGTAGCTTTGGTCTTAAAAAAAATACGTACTTTCCAAATTTTAATATTGTCATTGATCATTAGCTCCGACACCGTACCGAGAATCGGAGTCCGAGGGTCGAGAGTAGAGCTGGGATAGGTGGCTGGTAATCGGCTTCGAGTGCACCATTCCCACGGCGTGTGGCTTACTAAAGTTTGACTTGTGGCTCACCGATCGCGCGAGGGATGCTGGTTTTATTGGGGAGGTACACCCGCACCTAGTTAACAGAGTTGTTGATCTGCTCCTTACTGGATGTTATTATTGTAGTCTCCCTTTAGTTTACGGTGTTATGTGAATCGTAACTATAAGAGATCAGTGTCACTTTTTTCAAAGTTACTAATATTTTGCCCAGTAATCAGTGTTATTAATCACTGCCTGACAACGCGGCGGATTAGAATTGATTAAAGACTTGACGTTATTGACTTAGCCCAATGCTATGGCCCATTCGATCAAAAAATGTCCAGCCCAGTATGAAAATAACTGTCAGAGTTGGCCCTGCCGATTCTGCGCAATAACAAAATTCCACGAAATAATTTAATGTGTTGCCTACTTATACACTGATAAATCAGGTGAAGTTAGCCAACACATTGTAATTTTATGAGAGCCGGAATATCGTTTTTGGGTTGATCAAAACCTTATTTTAGTGATTGGTGTTTATTAAATTGTGACCATAATTTTGTGTTTATTGTTTGTTACTTATAATATCGTAACAAAATGACTAGAGGATGGTTTTGTCTTGCAAATCCAAGGGTAACATACCCGTCTTTTTAACTTTAGGTAAGTATTTTTTATATTTAAATTAGGTGCTTTTTATAAGACGTAACGTTAGGTAACCGAATAAATAATAATATATCAATTATGAATAATAGAAAATGAAGATTTCATAGGAAATATTAGTGAGAAAAGTAAGGCAATCTTAACTATCTTTTAGATGATTTCCCCAATGTTTGTGTATTTCTGTGGATTATTAAAAAGAAATAGGGTTTACATTTAGGTATTTTTATTTCGTTTAATAATTTAGTACACTCTTTTAAAGGAACAAAATTATTGATTACTGGGCAGACCAGGCAAATTTAAATATATACAGATCCCTCTAATTGAATGAAAGGAAGTACAATTTTGGTACGGTTTTTTGGGGCGCTGATTACAAACATGAAAAAAATATTCGGCAATGTTTCGTTTTGAGATATTCATCATCAAAATTGAAAATCAAACTAACCTTATTTACACTATTCCTCCTTTTTTTGCACAAAATTCTTGATTTTTACACTAAATTGGCACACAATATTTCACAAACACCTTTTAAAAACTTTTTTATGTTTATTTTACACCTTTTTTACACTTTTTTTTTAAGCAAATATGGCTGTTGCCTTTGAACTTAAAAGTTCGCAATTTAATGGAAAAAAGATGTAAAATAAATAAAAATACAAGGTTTTAAAAGGTGTTTATAAAATATCGTGTGCCACTTTAGTGTAAAAATCAAGTGTACAAAAAGAAGAGAGAATATAGTGAAAATCAGGTTAGTTTAATTTTCAACTTTGATGATGAAGATCTCATAAACGAAACGTTGCCGAAAAGATATTTTTCAGATTTGTAATCAGCGCCCCAAAAAACCCTGTATACCAAATTTGATCAAAATCGGAGAGGAGGCAACTTTCGAGACAATACCATTTGTTTAAAAATAAATTAGATTTTTGGTTTCTTAATCTTGCATTATCAACTTTTTAAGCTCGACATACTGTACACACATAATATTTAACGGATACTGTTACAATGGATACTCAGGTACCAAAGGTTACTAAACATTTTTAACCACTGTTATTCTGTCTCATAAATATTTGTTATTAGTGAAAAGTATATGCCTAAAAAGCAATTATGAAAATTTTCACTTTTTAATGTACAACCAGAATCTTAGGATTAGATTAAACTCATTTACACTATCTTGCCCTTCTTTTATCACAAAATTGGTGATAAGTACATAATACTATCATACAATGTTTGAAATTTATTTTAAAAAATCGTGTTTTTATTTATTTACAAAGATTTTTGGTAAAAATACTAAACTTTCAAAAATATCGATCATTTAAATAGAAAGCAGTAAAACCTATTCTTTCCATATTATATCAGATGATATAAAATCTAATATTACACAATAATTTTAAATATTCTATAGAAGTATCCTTTAATAACCAACAGTTTTGTGCAAAAAATAAAAAAAAAACAGTGAATGTTGGAATTTGACATTTGATGATGTCAATTTTATAGATAGTAACAAAGAATTATGGAAATCCGGCCCTGACCTACTATTCATTGCGCAAATTCCGCAGGGCCAACCCCCCTATTCCCGCTGCCCTGCACGCCTGGACAATTTTGTTCTACAGTATTGGGCTTCCATACACCTTTAAACTTCCTTGATTAGAATTGATTAAAGACTTGACGTTATTGACATTGACACGTCGGTGATGCTATGATAGAAATCTTTTTGAGTTCAAGCTGACTATGAACAATATTCCGTGAATTCTTAATAGGATTTTAGCCGGATATTGCGTAGGACACTTCAAAACGCGAGAACTATTTTGAATAAACCACTCTTTAACTATTTTGGTTATGTATTTAAATTCAATATCATGGTGAAAAATTAATTTGATTGGCTTTTCCCACCCAACAGATGTCTTTTAATATGCGACGTAAAAGGCCAACTCCATAAGTCAAAAACAGCCTCATATACCATAATAATCCGTCAATCGTGTTTTGACTGTCGGTAAAACACATGGGCGTAGCGAGGTACGGGCAGTGAGGGGCGTCCTTCGAAGTGCGGTCGTTCGCTGGTAAACTGTAATTCTGAGGAGCTTCATAACTTGCGACGATTCTTATAAGACCTAAGAAACTAACAGACTTAAAGGCTAGCTATACGTGATGTGATTTTTAATATAATTTTTATTTACATCATTTTTTACTCTAAAAAATGTCACTTATAACGACAAGGGTGGCGTAGTTTTTTTTTGTTATAGAAAAATGAATTATAAAACATTTTGTGGAACCCAAAAGAGTTTTAAAAAGGTAGTAAAGAATCCTAAGTAAAACAGACATAGAAGCGGAGCGGGTGGGCGGGTTGCGGGGTGAGAGGGGAGGCAACTGATCAGCCAATGTTGTGCGCCTTCATCGGTCGCCGCTTGCATTCATTCAAGCTATTTCCGATTTTTATATATTTTTTTAATTACTACCCCCACTGCTTATGTAAAACTCATATGAGAAAATACAACGATCAAAACAAACACTATAATCTATTTCACAAACTTTATTGAAAATTAAAATACATATTTTTTAATATATTAATAATAATTCACTACATACCAAATAACAATATTCTAAAATTAAATAAATAACTTAATCTATATTTAAAAATTATAAATTTCATCAAGTCCTAGGTCTTCCTGGATTGTTCCTAGTACCGATGCTGCATTACCCCGTTGCACAGCTAAACCAATTCTTTGGATAATGAAACTTCGAGATTTTTTGCATTGTATTTTTTGCAAATTTCATTAATAAAACCATTAGCCTCATCACCCAAAGGACCAAAAGTTTCAACAGCAAAAGGAATGAAGATAAAGCGTTCTTCAAGCTCTTTATATTTTAGATGTTTTTTATTCTCGGCAATACGAGCAGCCGCACCTACAAAATTAGAAGTTTTGTCCAGATAGGATTTTGCAAGTGTATGGCTGCAAGTAGCGTCCCAAAGTAATTGTTTTCCATATTTCCAAGGAATTAAGGTCATTCCATCTACCCGTTTTCCATCGCTTCTGCAAACTCCAAGAGGCTCTAATACAGAAGGATTTTCAGCTAAAATCAGAGCTCTTTTGATAATGTCATTTATCTGACTGTGTCTAGAAGAACGCCCTGCGCTTTTTTGCAGCTTAACCCATGTAGGCCATAAATATCAGCATTTTCGCCGCAAACGCAGATGTGCTCTCCACACACAGGCAGACCAAGTCTGAGAGCGATGGAAATATGGAATGTTTTGTTATCTAACAAATTTTCCAAGGACGAAGATGGAAGTGCGTTAATCCAAGCATTACTTTCAGGGCCTGAAGAGCAAGTAGACGTGCCTTATCTTCACTTGTCTGGCACATGTTTGTAATATATTTGTGACGAGCTTGGCAAATTAAAAAGTCAAAATCTTTCTGTTTTTTTGGTAATTCTTGTGGTTGATTTTGAAGATTGCAAACAGATAACCATCTTACAAAACAATTGCTAAAATCATTATCTACTGTCGCAAGAATATAGGGAGGTAAAATTAATAGGATTTTCTTTGTCTGCCCCCCCTTATATACAATCCTGGCTACACCCTTGGTAAAACATATTTGGGATGTAATTATTGATCTTCTTAACGATTCACATAGTAAATGATACGTTAAAAATATTTTTTTAGGGATACCTAAGTGTTTGTATTTTATTGATCATAACGAGAAGGAAGAACTTTGCCAAGACGCAAGTAAGAAAAACATCCATGAATCAAAATTCCTAATAGCTCTAGCAAAGTACTTGATTCTGAATGGATATAAACCTGAACAAATCACTATTTTATCTGCGTATCTAGGTCAGATGTTTGAAATGGTTCGAGAAAAAAATAAAAGCAACAATAAAATGTTGTTACAAGACGTCAGAATTTCTGTATTGGATAATTATCAAGGTAAGTATTAGTAGATACAACAAATTTGCTTCAAAAAATACAATACACACACAGACAATAATAATAAGACATTCATAGATACGAGTACTTTAATATCTAGGATTGTGAAAACAACTTAATATTGGCAGCTTGTAATAGCTGAATATGAAAGATAGAAATAAGAGGAAATATGTTTTTTATTGTTCTTATGGATTTATTTATTAAAAAATGTTCTTAGGGTTTTTTGCCATACGGGACCACTTCGGTCTACTGGTCCTAGTGTTTAGACCTGTGCACGTACAAAGTTGATTGATTCTACCGAACTTGCGTATCAACCTAAAAATACTTTCAAAAACTTCAAAAGAAAATTTAAAAATCTAGCAACATTTTGATGACAAATCGATGACAGGTTTCAAGATATGACAAAATCTGAACCACATACATAAAATGAAAATTATAATTGTAATTAGGGCCGGATTTAACTTTTTGCCGCCCATAGGCTTATATATTTTTGCCGCCCTAATTTGTTGATATTTTTTGGATATCAAAATGAAAAATTTAGCATTAAAAAGAATGTAAACTACACTAGTAATTTTATAAAAATTAAATAAACAAATTTAACAAAAGGAAATCATACAGAAAAGTAAATAACAATTCTTTAAAACAAACAAATTTTTTAATATAAGAACAAAAATAAATTAAAATGGTAAAACAAATGAGTCTTGTTTTAAACTATGTATTATCTAATTATAGGCAAAAACCGTATACTAACATTTTTCTTCAAACCTTTTTTCCTGCAAAATCATTAATTATATCATTAAAATTTACGATTACATTTTTGTAAAAAATAATCGTAAATTTGCCGCCCATAATATTTGCCGCCCTAGGCTTCAGCCTACTTAGCCTTTGCGTAAATCCAGCCCTGATTGTAATTGAATTTATTTAAGTTTTGCTTTCAAAATTACAGATTGTCTTAAAATTTTGAAATATTTATGATAATGTCACAAATTATTTAGATTTATTTGTTGTTCACAAATTATTTAGATTTATTTGTTGTGATAGGTACATTTATTATTTTTAAAAACAAGTGGTTAATTCATTTTAAGGTAACCTGCAATTACTTTAGCATTAAGCAAAGGCAGCCAAGTAATATTTAAATTAATGAAGATTAAAACCTTACTAACTCTCTAACAACCACGGAAGCTTATAATTTAAATAAAATGTATATTAAATACACAGAATTCCACAAAACTGCCAACATGCATTATAAAGAAAACATCCTCAAAAAAAAGTAAAATAAATAAAAGTGCTTTTATTTTTATTAAGTTAAGTTAACAGTGACATCGTTTGTGATGTTTTGTCATGGATTTTGTAAAAATTCTAAAAGCAAAATTTAACCAATTTTAATATCCATTTACATTTTATCTAATTTTGTTTTTTTCATATCTTCTTTCGTATCTGGAAAAACATAAGATCTTACATGATAGACAATATGGATTCCGTCACAGTAGATCCACAGCTGATCTTCTTTCCTTTGTCTCACACAACTGGAACAAGTCCCTTGAGTTTCTTGGTGAATCCCAGATCGTTGCTCTTGACATATCCAAAGCTTTCGATCAGGTCTGGCATGATGGGCTTCTTAACAAACTTCCTTCTTACGGTCTTCCACCTAAGCTTTGCTCTTGGCTTTCCAGTTTCCTTTCTAATCGACGTATATCAGTTAGTGTAGATGGTCATTCCTCCAGTTTCTACCAAATTAATGCCGGGGTGCCCCAGGGATCAGTGCTGGCACCCACGCTGTTTCTTCTACACATTAACGATCTTCTCTCTTCCACAATCAATCCCATTCATAGTTTTGCTGACGATAGTACCCTCCACTCTAGTGTTCAATTTCATAAGCCACCGTGTGATTCTGATTTGGAAAACAAGCGCAGGTCAATGCAGATATCTCTTTCACAAGACCTCAAACTTATTTTGGAGTGGGGCGCCAAAAATTTTGTTCAGTTTAATGCCTCGAAAACACAGTCATGTTCGCTGTCGCGAAAAAAGTCTGCAAATACTCATCCCTTACATATGAGCGGCCAAGTTCTGCAGAACAAAGAGTCGTTTAATCTAGTCGGCGTTACTTTTGAGAATAACCTTAACTGGCACAAACACATTACATCCATAACCTCGGCAGCTTCAAAAATGCTTGGATTCCTCTTCCGAGCCAGAAAATATTTCTCTTCTTCCAATCTATACACTCTGTATATATCCCAAATTAGACCCTCTTTAGAATATTGTTCTCATGTCTGGGGAATGGCGTCCCCTACAACACTTAGCATTCTGGACTCCATTCAAAGAAGAGCCGTTCGTCTTATTAATGATCCAACGCTCACAGAAAGGCTTCCTCCTCTTGCCCACCGTCGAGCTGTAGGGGATCTGTCGCTCTTCTATAGGTATTTTCACGGCTTCTGCTCAGAGGAGTTGGCCAGTATAATTCCTTCTCTGGCAGCTCCCAACAGAGCAACCCGTAGTGCAACTTTTATGCATCCTTTTACAGTTCAGTTAGAGAGGTCCCGAACTTCCCGCTTTCTTCGTTCCTTTATCCCTAGAGTGTCAAGACTGTGGAACCTGCTGCCCGCGGAGGCTTTTCCTTCTCCTCCCAATCTCCAAATATTTAAGTCCCGTGTGAACAAACTCCCTCTCACCACACTTAAGGCACCCACGGTATGTTAGTACTTAGGCATTAGCCTTCGTGGACTGTCCCGAGATTAAAAAAAAAAAAAAATCTTTTGTAACGATAATTTGTTACTAAAACATTGATAAAAGAAAGGACCCCGCAATTTTCTTATGGAAAATGGGTTTCGGCCAATTGTTTTCAAATTTTGCATAGTGATAGTTCACAACACGGTGATCAAAAGTCTCCACGGGCAGAAAACACGCAAATCCCCCCAACCCCTCCCCCTCCCCCGAAAATCAACCTCAAAGGTCATTGGGTCACTAACTGATAATTTGGTCAATTGCCCTGGGAATATTTTGATAGTGTTGTCGAATTGTATCTACTTAAATAGTTACAGAGCTACAGCGAATGAGTTCATATATGCAAATGTGGGGATGTGGGGGGTTGGACTTAGATTGTTGGTTGTACTATTGGATGGTATTCCGTTCTCCTATTATTATATGTATCCAATTATTGGGGTTGGAGGGTAACACGTGGCCAAACAGCTGGCCGTGGAATGAAATTCATAATAAAATGGTTTCGCCCCCCGTCAACAGGGAAGCAGACTTTAGTTGTTAGTGAGATTGGAGTCTGGAGTCGGAGGAGGAGGCATTGGGGGAGTAACATACTCCATAAGAAATCCACGTACAGGGGAATTCTGAATGATTATTATGAATTTCATTCAGGGTGGCCAGTTCCAACCCAAATACTGGATACCTATAATAATAGAGAGAATACCATCAATAATAGCCAAATCAACCCAATCCACTTTGCATATAGAACTCATCGCTGAGTTCTGTAACTATTTAAGTGGCTACAATTCGACAACACTAGCAAAAAATTGAGGGTGATTTTGTGGGGGGTTTTCGGGTTTTGTGCCCGTGGAGACTTTTGATCAGCGTGATGAGAACTATCACTATGCAAAGTTTGAAAACAATTGGCCGAAACCCAATATTCATAAGAAAAATCCCCAGTGACCTTTGAGGGTGATTTTGTGGAGGTTGGGGGTTTTCGGTTTTGTTCCCGTGGAGACTTTTGATCAGCGCGTTGAAAACCATCACTATGCAAAGTTTGAAAACAATTGGCGGAAACCCGTTTTCTATAAGAAAAATTCCCAGGGACCTTTGAGGTTGATTTTGGAGGGGTGGGGGGATTTTCGGGTTTTGTGCCCGTGGAGACTTTGGATCAGCGTATTGATCACTATGCAAAGTTTAAAAACAATTGGCTGAAACCCATTTTTTATAAAAACGGGGTCTTTTCTCAGATCTATACTCCAGAGCCAGAACTGAGCAGTTACCTTCTAGCAAAAACCCAATAAATGTTTTGGTGAAAGAAGAGATGCAAAACACATATTCTAAAAGCTGTACAGGCAAATTTTTATTTAATTTTCAAGATTTTAGAGCTTAAAATGATCGACTCGATATTCATCTGGTTGCCTGTTTGTCTACAAACTGATAATATAGGTGATACTTGTAAATGCAAATACTTAATAATAAATAAGAATATATTAATTAAATATCTGTCCTAGGTGAAGAATCCGATATTATACTTCTTTCGTTGGTCCGAAGTAACGTGGACGATGTAGCTGGCTTTTTAAAAATCCAAAATAGAGTTTGCGTAGCACTTTCAAGAGCCAGAGATGGATTTTACCTAATGGGAAATATGAATCTTCTGTTAAACAGTAAAAGTGAGAATGAGGCAAGTTCTTTTATTTATTCTTCTATGTATACGGGGTTATTCATGTAATACTCGGTTTTAAAATATTTACTAATATAAGTAAAGACTTTGCACTTTAACTTTTTATTCCTGCCAAATATGATCACAACTCGTGGTAACATTAATAACTATGCAGTAAAGCTCGGTTATAGTGTACTAAGGGGAACTTAAAAATCAGTTGGTATTGCTTGTTTATTTGTATTTCAGAAATACATAAAAAAGTTAAAAGCTAAAAAAATTAAAAACTCAAAAAGTTGTTGGCTGGTAAAATGGGGGGTCCTGGCGTGCAGTATTCCAACCCTGGTGATCTAAAAGAAAATCGAACGGAATGCTAATCAGTTAAGATGTCGCTATCTCTTCAAGCTCGAAGAAGTTAAAAAAACATTTGCGGCCATTTAAAAAAATATATTTTTTTTACATTTTTTTAGCAGTTCTTAATTTTTTAAAAATAGCATAAATCAAAATTTTTATTTGAATTTGCTTGGTGATATGAATGTATAGTCAAGCTTCTCCCAAAATTTCAAATGAATCGGTTCAGTAGAACTTGAGATATTATGCACGCCAGCTTGAAACAAGTAGTTTTGAGTAAAACGCTTATTGTTCGATTTATTCCAATAGAATCAGCTTAAGCCGGAGTCTCATGCGTCCGATTTCCGACCATCCGACGTACGAAAGTTTTTTAAATTTTGTGTCGGAAAACTTGCATGTCTCATTGATCCGAAATTTCGGATCCGATATCCAGTCAAAAGAAAAGAAAATACGAGCATTTTAAAGGTCAACCTGTGAAACTGCAACGAAAAATAGATAAAATAATAACCTAACTAAAATTTTTTTATAATTTTAATTTTGCGATTTGCAATTATCGTTATAAAAACAGATATCTTTATTAATTCTTAGCTGGAACTAAAATATTATTTTATGGATGAAGAGAAAGTGGTCGTTGAGTATGAGGTAAACTCAGGTTAAGATTAAATTTTTTTAAAGATTTTAAATTATACTTGTTCATTTTAAAATTTAATATAAATTGATATTACCCCAACAAAATATATAAAGTAAGGTTAAAAAACCAGAAAGAAACGTCCGACATCGTACAAAGTTAAAATTAATTTAACTGCATCCGACGTCGGAAGAAATGTTAAAATATTCGGATGAGAAATGGCGCCAAAATGCTCTGACCAATCAAAATAATTTCGGATGATCGGATCGTCGGAAATCGGATGCATGAGAATCCGGCTTTTGTCATCAAAATCGCTGTAACTCGGTAAATAACTAAATTTTTAAAAAATCCTTTTAAGGACTTATTCTTGAATATCTAAACTTTGAAAAAATAATTTAAAAAAACGATTTTTGTCAAATTTTTAGACCAGAATACCCACTTAAAATAAAACACATTTTAAATATTGTTATGTTAATTAGTTCTTTACAAAAAGAGAAATAAAATAAAATCGACAACAAAAAACAAACATTTTCTGTAAAAATAGAAACACACACCCATGCTTATTGTAAGAATGCCTATGCGTAATAGAAGAAACAAAATAAAAATACATATGCATTATTTACTACTTTGCAAAAAAATCGGTTATATGAGTGTGCTGTTGGCGGTTTATAAAAATACGTATTTGGCTGTAAATATATTCTTCTGTATTGCTTCTACTTTCCAAAAATCGTATGACATTTTTTATTCCTTTAATGGCTTTCTCAAGGGTTTGTGGCATCACTTCTGGTGGTTCGTTTTTATCCTTTTCATCACTATCAAGCTGTTCAAAATGACCCGTTTGTGGACTAATTTTTTCATCTGTAGGCATTACAAAGGTAGGTTGACCTTATCCCCTTCAGCTTGCCTTTTCAGTATTTATCTACAGGAAGGGTCTACTTATATGCTTCTTTGATACTTAAAGCAGAGGTTCCCAAATTGGTTCAGTTTGCGGTACACTTACATGCTTAGTATCTTGTCAGGGCGCCATCACTCGCAGTATGTATACAGTCGTGTCCAAGAAAGTACAATGTACAATGTATAAAGTATGTGCTTTACAACTTGCCTACTAACCGCCTGGCGGCGCTCCTGATTATACCTTGCGGCGCCCCAGGGCGCCGCGGCGCACACTTTTGGGAACCACTGAACCATTAAATTAATGCCTTTTTCATGTTTTGTTGGACGGGTTTACGAATTCTTTTTTATTGTTTGGAAACAAGAGGAATGCAAATTATTATTATTATTTTCTCAGTATCGTGTTGTCTTTTTCAAATCCCTAGATTTTCAAATGTCGACTTGTTTTACACCACTTTTTATGTCCTGGATTAAAGAAATTTCTTCATCAATTGACGACAGAGCCTTTCTTGACATTTCACTGAAAGTCATAAAAAACATGAGTAAAAAGTACTTTTTATTTTGACGTTGGGACCTCGAAATTTGGTACTTTTTATCAGAAAAACGTAGTAACAAAGTATTTTATAAAAAATATCTTACTAATAAATGTTTCATGATAGCGGCCGGGACTTTACATTTGGTACGTTATAACTGTGGATACGTAATAACCGTCGATATTAAAAGTGAGTTTTACTGTATATACAAGTATAATAATTATTATACAATCCAACTTAAGTGTCCGCCACTGGTAACTCTGTTATTGAAATTATTCATTCAAGAGTAGTTTTTAAAGATTCTCAAGGGTTGATATTTCAAAATACACAAATTTTATATTGTACAATACGTTAGGATATTTGTCTTACATAAATAAAAGACATTTAAGTCGAAAAAAAGCCAAAAAACCTATAAAATCTATTTTTTTGATAAGGGGTGGTTTTAACCCCTTAAAAACAATTTGCACACCTTGCGACCATATATATTTTGATATGGAGGGTAAGATAAGCTTAATTCCAAATTTTTAAGAAAATCGGTGCATATATAAAAAAATTCGGAGGTATGGCACTATTTTGAGCTTGACTGTCTGGACTAGATCCCTTATCATGTACTCGGAACCACTGTGAGGGATGGGACGGGCGCAATCTGCCAAATTTTAGAAATAATCCTATTTTGGTATAGTTAATATAATGTGGTGGGGATCTGAATACCTACATGTAGATGGATTTACTGAGTCAATCCCAAGATTCTTAAAGCTCGAATTTGACTCTTAATTGGTTTATATTATTGTTTTAACACTTTTAATGTACATAAAAGCGTCTGTATTCTGAGACGTCTTTGGATTTAGCATGTCTATGATATGTCAGGCAACTACATGGAATGATGTTTTAATATTATACTAAGTTGCCACGTACTATGTTGTTTCCAAAATATTAAAGAATCTGTTTTCGTTCTTTACATATTTTAGATTTGGAAAAACGTAAATGATACACTAAAAAATCAAGATGCCATTGGTTCCCATTTGACTCTTAAATGTCAAATTCACCCCTACAAATTTACACAAGTTGCAACAGGTGAGGATTTTAAAAAAGTAGTTGAAGGAGGTTGTGATCTTATGTGCGAAACAGAGATGACCTGCGGACATACATGCAAAAGGCGTTGCCACGTTCAAGATAGGGATCATAACCGCACCAGATGTACTGAGAGATGTAATAAGTAAGTATATATACCGGGTGATTCTGAACATATTTTTAAAAACAGCTTTTATTAGGTGTATAAAATAAGAACAACAAAGAAAAAAATGGTAAATTTTAAAAAATTGTGTTATATTTTAGGCTTCTTTGCGATAATCCACACCATATTTGCCGAAAATTTTGCTACGACGATTGCGGTCCGTGTACTTATTTGGTAGCACGAAATCTTGCCTGTGGTCATCGAGTAAATATTGAATGTCATATAGACCCTGACAGATATGTGTGCATGGAATTGGTTCCTACGAAGCTTCCATGTGACCATCAAGCGAATAAACCATGTAGCATCGACCCAAATAAATTTAAGTGTCCTCATCCTTGTGATACGAGAGTAGAGCCGTGTGGTCATGCCTGTCATAGAACTTGTCATATTAGAGTGGATCCTGATCATTTAGACGTAAGAATTAGAATTAATAAGCATGTTTGGCAAAAAAAAAGAATCTACTTTAAAAAAGTCGGTTCTAATTTCTTTGTTAAAAAATTTTGATCCTAATTTTTTTATATAGATATATTGAGTTGAAAGATGTCGGTTCCATTTGGGCACTAAGATATTACATTTTTAAAATAGTTGTGAAATACTTCTAAGAACTAAAAGCCTCGAATACCGATTTTGAGCATGGAGCGTTTGAATTGATGTTCAGAGCATATTTTAAACCCTCTATTCGCCTTATTCCTTCTTTTTTCCCACTTCAAAATAAGGCTAAAATTATATTTTGCGGCTCGGGCTCCGTGCTAAACTCGCTTGATTTATCATCTGGATTATGTAATATCATTCGTATCGTAGGTAGGTTTAAAGTGAGTGGACTTTTTACGCCCTCCACTGCGACCGCTCTGTCTATTGTGGCTCACACCTTTTTATATTTCTCCTAATAGGATCGGACTTCTAATGAATCCGATACTAGATTGGGAGAGAGTTCTTACATCTCCTTTTACTCGTGTAGCTACCGGACACGAGCACAATGTGTTCTGATGTGTTCTGGTGTCCCTGTCTCCTGGAGAGTATAACGAGCAGACGATTAGATCCGTCATCCTCTCCGGTCTAGTGACGTGGGTAGCTACCAGTTCCTTGTTACAGGAACCAAATGTTCTTTCTGAGGCCGCATCTCCGGCCTTACCCTATGAAAACGGTCCTATCTGCTTTCTGTTTAAAGCTAGAAAACCCTTTTCCCTATAAAGGTGGTTTTGTCCGCTTTCTGTTTGGATTCAGGATTCCTTCCTAAGCACCTGTTTGTTCGGGATGGATTAGTCCTTCCGGAAACGGCGCCGGTGACTTCAGCACCTGAAACGATTCTGTAACTAGGGCACCTTTGTCCTCGAAAGGGTTCTATCTGCTTTCTTTGAGCTAGGAAAATTCCACACGGCAGAGTCGCTTAATAAGGCATACCTGGAGGCGCCCATTCAGAGGCCGTTGGAGACACCTGTTTAAGGCACGGGGTCATTCACCATCAGCACGGTATACTAACACCTTGAGTTAAGCCTTGTGTTCATCTTAGCTTCGAATCCCGTTCCATACGCTAGCCAAAAGAGTTGCCGATAACCAGCAACTCTAGCGCATGTTCCAAAAGATCCTACTGGGCCCAACCACGACAACGACGTGTGAACATAGCGGTTGGGCATTCGTATCGTAGTTACCATTTGTAAGTATAAAAAAAAGAAGATCCGGATTCGTGATCCGATAAAAAGGAATCGATTCTTTTCTTTCCTTTAAAAAGGAATTGGTATTTGTATTGGTGATTCGATTTCTCTGCCGCTAGGTCACCCGGTATTTTTTTAAATTTTTGCTGCTCTACCGGCTAAACGAAGCAATTTCAGATATAATCAAGTTGCGTAAATCGATCTATTTTGACTTCAGGAGTCTGTTATAAAACTTTGTACAAGTGAATCTTGTACTGGCTTTGCTTAATATGGTTCATAACAAGTAATTTATAAAAATACCGGTTGTAACTTATTTAGTGTTGTAGCTTTATTCTAAAATATACCATTGTTTTACGACAACATGACAACAACATGGTGTTGCCCTGATTATCAACAAAGTATTAATAATGGGAAATAAGTTTTTATTACAAGCCTGTAGTCTTCGATTCCACTTTTAGGTTTTACCTCTAATTTTTCCTTTGTTTTAATCCGAAGAGTTAATTTTCCTTAAATTAAGAAATGCAAGGTTACTAAAGTTTTTTTTGTTTGTAAGACTTATTCACGCCACTTTGAAATAAGAAATGTTTAATTATTTTTAGGCAGGTAAGTTTTGGTGAAAGTTTTAATCCTCACTCACTTTTCTTGTAGTCCATTGAAAACTACGGTAAAAGGTCGGGAAACGCTGGACTTGACGAGACCACTTGTCCCTTATGTATTTTGGGGCGCTGATTACGAAAATGGTGGTTAGAACTTGCAGCAATGGTCGGAACACCCCTAAAATTGCAAAAAACGCCCCTAATGGGGTGGGTTTTGGAAAAAATTGACATTTCGCAAACTAAGCCATCTTCTATGTTTTTTGGGTCAAAAATCGGGGTGTCGAGACTGGAAAATTTGTGTTACACCCCCCACATGCGAGAAACACCCCCCCCAAGGGGTGTTTCTCACATAAGGGGGGTGTAACACAAATTTTTCAGTCTCGACACCCCGATTTTCAAAATCAGCGACCCAAAAAACATATAAGACGACTTAGTTTGCGAAACGTCAATTTTTTCCAAAACCCGCCCCTTGGGAGGTGTTTCTCGCAAGTGGGGGTGTAACACAAATTTTCCAGTCTTGACACCCCGATTTTCGAAATCAGCGACCCAAAAAACATTTAAGATGACTTAGTTTGCGAAACGTCAATTTTTTCCAAAACCCGCCCCTTGGGAGGGGTGTTTCTCGCATGGGGGGTGTAACACAAATTTTCCAGTCTTGACACCCCGATTTTCGAAATCAGCGACCCAAAAAACATTTAAGATGACTTAGTTTGCGAAACGTCAATTTTTTCCAAAACCCACCCCTTGGGAAGGGTGTTTCTCGCATGTGGGGGATGTAACACAAATTTTCCAGTCTCGACACCCCGATTTTCGACCCAAAAACATATTAGATGGCCTAGTTTGCGAAATGTCAATTTTTTGACAAACCCACCCCTATTTAGTGGCGTTTTTTGCAATTTTAGGAGTGTTCCGACCATTGCTGCAAGTTCTAACCCCCATTTTCGTAATCAGCGCCCCAAAATACATAAGGGACAAGTGGTCTCGTCAAGTCCAGCGTTTCCCGACCTTTACCGTAGTTTTCAATGGACTATTGTGGCTGCGCTACTGTATCACCATAGGGTTATTATTTAACTTTGATTTTCTGTTGTTGCGATATGTTGCGTCTCTGTTTTCAAGAAACGGAGTAAAGCCGGAGTCTCATGCGTCCGATTTCCGACGATCCGATGTACAAAAATTTTTTAAATTTTATGTCGGAAAACTTGCATGTCTCATTGATGAATTTCGGATTCAAAATTTAAACAAAATAAAAAAAGAGCATTTTTAAGGTGAAACTGCAACGAAAAGAACAGGAAATAATAATAACTCAACTAAAATTTCTTTAATTTCAGTTTTGCGATTTACGTTTTCAAACAATTGCAGACTCAAACACTCTCCTAGAGCATTACAAGTCTTTTGTAAATGCCTAAAACTATATTATTATAAGATATCCATAACAGTGAAAAACTTTATAATGTGCTTTAAAATGATACTGATATAGTTTTACCCATCATATTTCTGTAAACTTATTTAATTTAAAATTATTGGTGCTATAGCTTTTAGTAACTAATTAAAAGTTTCACCCAATATTCTAAGATAATTCAAATATTTGTCTGGATCATTTAGTTGCAGTCATACAAACATTTTCCGATTCCTAAAAATAAAATATCTCGAACCCATTTTTTTTTCTTTGCTTGGTTGAATCGATTTTAAATATTAATTTTTTTAGTACAAATACACCACAAAAGTAAATAAAGTAAGGTCAGAAAACCAGAAAGAAACGTCCGACATCGTACAAAAGTTAAAATTTATTTAACTTCATCCGACGTCGGATGAAACGTTTAAATATTCTAATGAAAATTGGCGCCAAAATGCTCTGACCAATAAAAATCGAAAATCGGACGCGTGAGACTCCGTCTTAAATTGGTTCAATTTAGAAAACTGTGGTCGTGTTTTATTTTTTTTAATAATTTAAATTGTAGTATAGATGTACAGCCCCTTGTGCAAGGAAACGTAAAGGTTGCAAAAAAGAAGAAAATCCTCATATCTGCCAGAGATATTGCTACCAAGAATGCGATGATTGCAATAAACTTGTTAGAAAACATAGGTCTTGTGGTCACGTCTTTGATATACCTTGTATGTTGGATGTCGAAGATGTAGAGTGTTCAAAACCATGTAAGAAGATTTTGCCATGTGGACACCGATGCAAGAATAAGTGCCTTGATAAGTGTGGACCATGCAATGAAATGGTAAGTTATTTAAGTATATAGTGACTTGCACTGGCTACATATTGAAAAAATATATTGAATTAAGGTATTGAAAACATATGCTGTTCTGCATGTTCGATAACATCTAATTTTGACATTACCTATATGACCAACGTTAAATTTCAAGGAACTAAGATTGTTGAAAAAGGAGATGAACGGGAGTTAAAAAAGCTCCTTACCTTTACCTTTTTAGAATAATCCAAGGTCGTATAAGAATACTAACACTTTTTTACATTAAAATTGTTACAACAGTAAAAACCAGTCAGGACAATTTTTTTTTCAGACATGGATATTTGCCAATACTGGTTTGACACTGGCAACTGTGTACTGACCACAAACATTCTGAGACAGACAGATTCGCTGATGTACACTAACGGCTGCAAATTTAATTCACTCGCTTATAAAATTGTGGTCGCTTAAACAATACAAAATTAATAAAAAAAGACTGTTTACCCATTTACATAGACAATTAGGACCAATCCCAAGATTTTTAAAACGTTGTTTTCTTTTATATGTAAATAAAGAAAAAACCTTTACCTTAAAGGGCTTTAAATCAAAACGATAATAATTTATTTTAAGCATAATAAATGGGGTTCCCACAATATTACCCTAAACATAGTTTTGTCAAAAATTTTGTATACAACGATGGGTAGTAATAAATTGAATATTATTTTTTTAAACTTAGACATTTTGCTCTTAATATGTAAATTATAAACGATTTTGTAAAAATTCACGACAGGGGACTGTTACATTATCCAGAAAATGATATTATTTTATGTCATACTATATCTTAGAAACTATGGGATTGAGTGTTAACGATTTTCGTGGATGAAATAAAACAGTCCCCTTTAGCACAGAACAGTCTCTTGTCATGTCATAACACGGGACTGTGGCCAGAGGGCTGTTATTTTTGCATATAAGTTTTATCTGCATCAAATTATTAGGATTTTTTTCACTTTAATAGATAGAAGTAATAATACACTTAATGAGCAATTTTTGTATAAAGTTATAAAATTTTAAACACTTAAAATAATAAAAAATTAATTAATAATTGTCGTCATTGTTATACGAAACTAGGTAAGCATGACATGCATTGTATTAAACCTGCTTGGGACAAAGATTTTGCAGTTAGTAAAGAAACGCCCATATATTCTTGTCTATTTATATACAGGGTGATTCATGAGGAAATGTAAATACTTCAGGAACGTATTCAGGGTCCAAAAATAAACATAGTCTATACAAATATGAGTCCGCAAGGCCTTCGTTTCCGAAATACAGGTGTGTTTTTAAACAAATTTTTTGAAAATTATAAAACCTTGTTTTATAATTTTTAATTCAAATGTTTTGCTAAACATAATTAAAGAACAATAATTTTATTAAAAATTAAAATACATATTGTTTAATTATATATTTCGTTTTTTTTTTAAATTTTGCTATAATAAAATCAGATGCGTCGTATTTTTTTAAATCCAAATATCTCGAAAACGGTTGCTTATATCAACTTTTAACAAGTATACCTTTTTGACGTAAAAATGACAAAACAATTATTTAATTTACTTAAAAGTGTAATACAGGGACGTACCAAAAATTTGTGATTGTTCAAAATAGCAAAAAGACGTGTAGGGGGCATCCCCTACAAGTAAGAGCCGTACTAAGATTAGATTCGAATCCGTCATACCAAAAAACCCCTGGATACCAATTTTTACTCCAATATTTACATTATCATGGATTTTATTTAAAAATAGAAATAATAGCTGCACCCTGTATTTCGGAAACGAAGGTCTTGCGGACCCATATTTGTATAGACTTTAATGTTTATTTTTGGACCCTGACTACGTACCTGAAGTATTGACATTTTCTTATGAATCACCCTGTATAATACTGGTTTCGAGAAATTTAGATCATGCTACTTCAGATTTTACCCCATTAAAGGTTTTTTTATCTCTAAAGTTAACGTATGGTCAAGGACAAATGTCTTTCTAGAACATTATCAGCTTTTAGTAATGTTTTAATAAGGAGTTTTCAAAAAAAAATAAAAATGCATTTAATATTATAAATAATTTAAAGAACGTATTGGGCCCAACAGGTTTGCATTTTTTTTATAACGAGTTTGAAAGTTCTAGTAAGTACCTAGTTCTCTGGAGTAACGATTGTAGTTCGGTATATGTGTTATATAATATTTCAGAAAGAAACTGACCATATAGGTTAACATTCGTGGCACAAAAAGAAAATAATTTACCTTTGTTACGGTAAAATTTGGTGATTTTTAGGACAATATTTTTTAAGGTATTACGGTGCAATTAACGTCTACGAATTTAATAGTCAGAAAATCACAACGCAAACTCTATGTGTCTAAACAAGAATATTTATCATGATTCAAATGAATTCCTACTTATGATTTAAAGCAGTTTTAAGTAAGCAAATAACTTTTTTATTTACATTAAAAAAAAAATAAATCATGAATTCGTTTCAAAATGTGATTTGTCTTTCTGTTTATGGAAACAAGTTAACATTAGAATGTACTTTAAAGTTTAAATTTCGTAATGTTAAAGCAACAAAATTTAATATACATATTAAGATAATCCGACAAATTAAGGTCGCTCCTTAATGTTCCTTTGAACGTATTACATTTGGCAATATTAGTATACATCCTCGCCTAAACAATGCTTCGAATCGGTCTCAAAAAGTTGTGGTTAGTGCTCCGTTACTAGTGTCAAACCACTGTTGACAAATATCCATATTGGGAAGACATTGTACCAACTGATTTCTATTGTTGTCAAAAAGTTTTAAATAAATAAAAACTTCGATATTCTTTTATGTTTTTAATAAGATTAATTAAACACCACCAAAAGGCTATATCTTTTTTCTTTTAGATATTAAAGAATAAAAATTTGGACGCATTGCTTTTCTAAATTTTTACTAGTTTTGTAAAACATTAAAGTACTCGTTTTTTAGGTAGAAAAACTCATACCAGAGTGCCAACACAAAATTAAAATAAAATGTAGCGAGACTCCAAATAGACTTCATTGCAAATCCAAAATTTGCCCAAGAATTCTAGCATGTGGACACAAATGTACCAAGCCTTGCAAAAATCATGCACTCAGCATTGTTTAGAAATAGTTGATTGTAACATTCCAAGTACATGTGGACATAGGATGACAAAAATTCAGTGTTATCTTAAAAACACAAGTAAGTGTTTTGTTTTGATACATGTTTATTACATTTCGGTTGATATAGTTGTTAATTATATTATTTGGGTCCCTGAAAATTGATAGATATTTTAAATAACACCACAGCAGTTTCCAATAGAGTAACAAGAAAGAGCATTTTCCTAAATCTCTTTAGTCTAATTAGGGAAGCCCCTCTTTAAAACTGCAATTCTTTTAGTTCCGTGTTAATAAATTACCTTTTACTTGACTTAGGATACTCACTGTACGTCAGTACTTAGGCTTTAAACCTTCTTCAATTGTTCCGATATAATAAACTGTTGGTTGGGTGAGGTTAGGTTTAAAGTGAGCGGACCTTTTACGCCATCCACCGCGACCCGTTGGTCTATTGTGGCTCACACATCCCAATAGGATCAAACTTCTAATGATTCCGATATCAAACTGGAAAAGAGCTTTTTCATCTCCCTTTACTTGTGCCGCTACCGGACACGAGCACAATATATGTTCTGGTGTCCCTGTCTCCTGGAAAGTATGACGAGCAGATGATTAGATTCGTCATGCCCTCCTCTCCTGGTATAGTGACGTGGGCAGCTACCATCCTTGTTACAGGAACCAGATGTACCTTCTGAGGCCGTATCTCCGGCCTTTCGGTTTTATCCGCTTTCTGTTTAAAGCCAGGGAACCCTTATTCTATAAAAGCGGTTCTGTCCGCCTTCTGTTTGGATTCAGGATCCCTTCTAAGCACCTGCTTGTTCGGGATGAATTAGCCCTTCCCCGTGAAACAGGCGCCTGTGACTTCAGGGGCATCTTTCTAAACGGATTCACCCGTTTCGGTCGGTGCACCCTTGTCTACTTGTGACCTTTGTCACTTTTTTCCTATGAAAGCGGTTCTGTCCGCTTTCTGTTTGGAGCTAGGGAAGTATAGTCCACCACGGCAGAGCCCCGCATTACCGCAGTAAGGCTAGATACTCCGAGAAGCCGTCCCTGTATCTCAGAGGCACCGTTGGAAACACCTGTTTAAGGCACAGGATGTCATTCACTCATCAGCACAGTATGCTAACACCTTGAGTTAAGCCTTGTGTTCGTCTTAGCTTCGGATTTCGTCCCATACGCTAGTGGCTGAAGATGCCGATAATCGGCCAACCCAGCGAGATGGAGCTGCCGATAACCGGCAACTCCAGCTCATGTTACAAAAGATCCTACTGGGCCCAATCACGACATCGACGTGCGAACACAGCGGTGGGTAAAATAAACTGTAATCAATGTGGTTTTAACGAAAAATTGTATATTTATTTAGGTTTATTAAAAAAAAATAAGTCAAAATTTAAAAAAATAACTTACTCATAAGTTAAGGAATTTTAGTATATGAGTAAATATTAAAAAAAAATCAGCAGTAAACTTTTTTCTATTGTGAATAAAGGGAGGTTTTGGTGAATAAAGATAAACCTAACTGTTATATGGTAAGTTAATGGTACAATTAAAATATTTATGAAAAATACAATTTTCTACGAAATAATGGTTAAAAATTAAACCCCGTAAATATGTATATATTTTTTTCAAGAATCGACTAAGTTGTCCTTTTCTTTATAAAAGTATATTTTTACGTAAATATAGTAAAACCTAAATTTCTTTGTTTTGTATCACATATTTTATTTGCTTTTTTAGCGTTACTGCAGTTTCGTCATACTATGACCTTTTCAAATCCAATAACAACGCATTTTTTCCCATTTCCTATAATAAATACACTATTGTTAGTCAAAGATACTTAACAGGGAATTTTTCAAATCTGTCTGCATATTTTAAAGATTCATTATTACTTTTATTGTATGTATAAATGTCTAAGATTGCTCGTATAAACATATATTTTTTACTTTTTTTTACAGTATAACATTTTAAGATTTTCCATACTAGGAAAAGATTATTTAGAGTCTGGCCAATTATGTAAAAAATTTAGGTGTCTTTAATTCTCTTAGTAGAGTAGGAAAGTAGTTACGTCTAAGCTTCAACATAAAATTGTGTACCAACCTGAAACGATCTTTAGAAAAATTAAAAAGGACATATTGTCCTTCGGTCCTTGACGAGTAACAACAATATACCGGGTGACAACGAAATCACTACCCAGCCCTTTATTTTCTTGAATGAAAATGTATGGCTTTTAAATTTTAGGATGACATATTATATCATAAGATGCCGATTTTGGATAATATAACATGTGTCTATCACTTCCGGTTTAACCGGAAACGACATCAACTTTGATTTTTTCAATGGAACACCCTGTATATTTTTTGGAATTTGGATATACGGATCATTTCTGATATAAAATCCATATTACATCATATACCTATCTCTACTTGTTTTTGAGAAAAGGGCGATTAAAAAGGTTCAAACGACCGCACATTATGCAGTTTTATGGGAAAACAAATAAATGTTATAAAAATTTTATATGTTTAATTTAATTCTTCCTAAAGACCCTATCTGTGGGGATCATAATAAAATTACTTCCGGCTTTACCGGAAGTGCTGCAAAAATTGACTTTTCTAATAAGGTTACTTCAAAAATTTTAACGCAACACCCTGTATATTTTTTAAAATTTGAATTTTACGGCTTATTCCTAATATAAAATTTATATTATACCATATACCTATCTTTGTTAGTTTTTGAAAAAATTGTTTGCCCCTATAACTGCATAATGTGCGGTCGTTTGAACATTTCAATCGCCCTTTTCTCAAAAACTAACAAAGATAAATATAGGATATAATAGAGATTTTATATCATGAATGACTTGTAGAATCCAAATTTTAAAAAATGTACAGGGTGTTGCCTTAACATTTTTGAAGTAACATTATTAGAAAAGTTAATTTTCGCAGTACTTCTGGTAAAGCCGAAAGTAGTTTTATTATGACCTCCACAGATAGAGTCTTCAGGAAGAGTTGAATTAAACATAATAAATTTTTAAAACATTTATTTGTTTTTCCATAAAACTGCATAATGTGCGGTAGTTTGAACATCTTCAATCGCCATTTTCTCAAAAACAAGCAGATATAGGTATAGGGTATAATATAGATTTTATATCAGAAATGATCCGTAGAATCCAAATTTCGAGAAATATACAGGGTGTTCCATTGAAAAAATCAAAATTGATTCGTTTCCGGTTAAACCGGAAGTAATAGACACATGTTATAATATCCAAAAGCAGCATCTTATGATATAATATATCTTCTCAAAATTTGAAAGCCATATGTTTTCATTCAAGAAAATAAAGGCTGGGTAGTGATTTCGTTGTCACCCGGTATACACTTGTGTCTAGGTATTTTCATAAAGAATGTCATAAAAAAAAGTAACAAAAAGTATGTCATAAAAAATCGCGTTAATACTCAATACAACAATAATTTTCAATCATAAGGCCTCTAAAACTTCTGCAACATTTAACTACTGACTATTTCACTTATATATGTTGGACACCCTGTTACGTGGAAACAGGTGTTAGCTATTAAGAACTTTGAATTGGTCTATTCAGAACCTTAGTAAAATATACCAACATGCGACATCTCCAAATTTATTGTCGTACTATAAATTACATGCATTTACGAGTAAAGAAGGAAGATTTTTCCATTAGTCCCTAGATGGCGCTCTCCCGCGTCCTTAAGACACTAGATAACCAAACTCAGCTGCGCTGGTCTTCAAAACACTTCATTTTGCTACTTTTGTAAGTAATTTTATGCAACGAAAAACTTTATTTACTTACTTTTAATAAGACTGGGCCAAAAAACAGTGTTGGTTACCTTACAAATTTAACGAAAACTATTTTAAAAAATTCAAAAACCTAAAAATTAAAATAGATGGGAGGAAAAAGATACCTCAGATTTCGATTCTGATTAAATATTTTGTGAATTATATTTCTAGTACAAAAAAGGTTTATTTTTTACATTTGAACTGCAGAGCTGCTCGTTTTATATTTTTTGTTCCCATGTTGAAACGAATATTTTGTTTTTTAAATTTGTTTCCATGTTGCCTTATGTATAACTATTAATACAATTTAATTTAATATACCGCTATATATTTTTAACCGTAACCTAATATTTACCCCGTCGCGTCGCCGTTTAGTATATTTTATATTTTTTTACGATACAAACATTTTAATAAGCGTAGCGGAAAATAGCGGAATATTGTGTAACAAAAGCGGAATTTCAAAGCAAGCCACGGCAACACTAGATGACGCTCGACACCTTAACATTCCTGTGGTTCGGGCCGGCATTGAAAGTGCGAGTAACACATCTGGTTGGTGTAATCTGTGTTTTATTCGAAATTTCCAACGTAATGTTTCAATTGGAATACATTGCTTAGTTAGAAATAAAAAATAATTTAGCATTAGATTTTGTCATAAAGTTAAATATGTGCAGAAAAGTTCGGCATAATTTTAAGTATATTTGTATTTTTTAGATGATCCACAGATACTTATCGAAAATTGCACCCATCCTTGTGGTGTTGAATTAAAATGCAAACACAAGTGTTCAGGTACTTGTGGCGAGTGCATGCAGTCTCGCATCCATAAGAGATGTACTGAAAAATGCGGCGTTCCACTTGTTTGTAATCACGAGTGCCCTATACCATGTCGAGAAGCGTGCAAACCGTGCACTCAACCATGCGGCATGAAGTGTGAACATAGTAAATGCAGGAAAAAGTGTGGGGAACCCTGTACTCCGTGTACAAATCATTGTTCAAGACGTTGCATGCATGTACAATGCAAAAATCCTTGTGGTAGTATATGTGATGTTCCACCATGTACTGAAAAGTAAGTTTCTTTTAAGGCGTTATATTTTAATTTTCGGTCTTTACAAATTCTATGCATTGCAATGCTATTTCCAGAACTATAAAAGATAGCGAGTTGATTAAAGTAAGATCAAGTTGCATATTTTAAGGTCAAATATTCTGTTGAAAAGAAAATTAGGAAATTCTAATTGTACTAAATATTTTGAGAAACAAGGAGCTTTTTATCAAAGCACTTTTCCCAATTTTTGATTTGATTTGAAGTCTAGATGGTCATAGTAAGTTTTAAATGTGCGTGTGTGTAAATCAAATTGTGTTGGCAATGCTAAAAAATGGTCTAAGGCTAGGCGAGATACCACTTCTCGATTTCCATCTTTTTTAAATACTCACCTAGTAAACAGTCTGTGGGCCTGAGCCGGCGACTTAACATGTAATTTTATATTAGCAATTTACTAATGTATTTAGAATTACGGAAAATAAAATGCTGCACTTTTTGAAATAATTTGGCATATTTGCATATCATAACATGAACTATACAAGGTGTAAAAAGTATGATGCTCACGATTTTAGTGGGCGATAGTGGAGCTCAGAACAGGTCTTAAAAATGCCAAGAACATACGGGTCAAAAGTTAATTTTTTTCGAAATATGGCTTTTCAAAGTTTAAAAAAATTTGGCACACCGCGCCTGTTTCATCGCAGCGAGTCGAACGTCGAACGTTTTTTGTGAGGTTTTACATATTTACACTTTTTTTAAAGAGATGTTTATACAAGTAATAAAAATTACTTCTTACTATTTATTGATATATTGATATTTAATTTGGAATTAAATTTATATAAAAAAAACAATACATTATTGTTTGGTTTTTATTTGTAATTAAAAAATAATTGTACTTACCACAAAATTAGGCTGATATACATTTTAAGAACACAAATTATTATGTTTTAAAACAGCATTTTTTTTTGCTTAAAGAATAAGAATTCTCGGTTGCACACATCCCGTTTTTAAAACTCTTTAGTACACCTGCACTACGGTTGTCGTAAATTTCCACATATCGGCATATTTTCCCGATTTAAAAACGGACAAAAATATCGCGACAGTACACACTATGTACAACTGACGACTCCACGCACAAGGCTTGTAGGTAGCTCTGTAGATTGCCAATTGTTTTTTAAATTTTTAACTGGGAAAAAATTAATAATATTTTTTTATTTGTAGATTGAAACATTTAAAACTTAGTTTATTTATAAGCAATCCAATCCAATTTCTAATCTTTTCAGAAGTAATTGCTTTCAAAGTTTGTAACTTGGATATCATTTAGACAAATATCTGTCAAGTTTTGACACATATGTCATATGAACTTTTTGACTGGTTTTGAGCTCCACTATCGCCCATTAAAAATTCGTGAGCATCATATTTTTTACACTCTGTATAATCTCTTATAAACTGTTTATGGCTCAATTACCGCTGGCAGTGTTGCCAGCGTCAAACCAATGTTGACAAATATCCATCTGATAAACAGTTTTATTGTAAATAAAAGCATATCTTTGGTTTCCGAGATTTCAATGGTGCAAGTCAATTTGAACACCCGTCCAACACCCGTTCTATACTCTGTATAGAAGGAATCTGTTTTTGGGCATTTTTTTTTGAAATTTGATAGGGTATATCGTACCTGAGAAATATTTTCAAAATATTTTAGATGCAAGAAATTACTACCAAAATGTAGACATCCTTGTGTCGGCTATTGCAACGATCCTTGCCCCAAGTTATGTAGGATTTGCGATAATGATGAACTGACGGACATATTCCTAGGAAATGAGGATGATCCAGAAGCCATCTATGTCATGTTAAACGATTGCGGGCATATTTTTGAAAGTAGCGATATGGATAACTGGCTTAATCAAAACGAGAATGAAATTAAGTTTAAAGTCTGCCCCAGGTACGATAATTTAACAATAATTGACCATTAATCTTATGGAAATATATTTTTTTAATAACAACCGTTGTATTTCGGTATTTGACACAAATATGTATTGTTTAACCTATTTAATTGTTTTGAACCATTTTCGGTTTGACCAGAATTGACTGGTACTTACAAATTTCAAATGTCACCTCATATGTCATTTTTTGACACTTCTGTTGAATATTTACTTTTTAAAATTTTCAAGTAATTGTTTTACGGCTTCTCCAGACAGAGTAAAAGTTTGAAAAATTCCATTTATAAGTAATTTTTTAAATGGCATTCACAGTAGGTAATTAGGCTCCGAGCCTACATAAAAGGTAAAAAAATGGTATTAATGCTTGTTTTGTTAATTTAGATGTTCAACCAATATTACCACAACCGCGAGATATAGCGATTATATAAAAAGGGCTTTACAAGATGTAATATTGGCCAAGCAGAAATCTTTTGGTATAGCCGAAGAAAACAGCGCTTTAAGAAACCAGCTTACACAAGAGCTCTTTAAATTAAAGTTGGATTGTAGCCAGCAGTTACTGTCAGGTATGATTGGGGGTTTACATCAAAGAGTTTTCATGCCCTTTGATAATCATATTCATACATTTAAATTCATTTATCTACGATCTGCAAGATAAGTGATTATTATGTAACTCATTTTAGCTTACTTGCGTTGCATAATGAGTCTTATTACCGCGCTAGTGCGGTAAATGCTTATTACATAACGCATTTTGACAAAACCAGTATTTTTAGAAAAAATTTTTTTTTATTATATATATATATATATATATATATATAATATATATATATATATATATTATATATATATATATATATATATATATATATATATATATATATATATATATATATATATATATATATATTATATATATATATATATTTTATATATATATATATATTTTATATATATATATATATATATATATATATATATATATATATATATATATATATTATATATATATATATATATATACACAGGGTGCCACGGATTCGAGTGCATGCATGGGGATCTCGGGAACCGTAAGAGATACAGAAGTCGAATAAATTGTGGCAAAGTTGCGCATTTAGGTGCTAACAACATGCCGATTAGAAAGTTCTAAAATTCGGAGCACTTCCGGAGATATCCGGAAAAAACGAATTTTCTGATTTCGTTTTTATTTTTCGACGTTATTTAAAGAGATATGGAAAAACAATAACACTTTTCCATGGCCATTAAGGTCTACAAAACAGGGTTAAGAGATTTTCCGTACGACTTCGTTTTCGTTAGACCATCATCAACTTTTTTTTTTTAAATACGGACCTGGGTTTTTTAATTTAAATTTTTTTTGAACCCCTTTTTTTATCTCAATTACAAAAATGTATAACACTTAATATTTATTAAGAAAAAATGAACCCCCTAAAGAAATGATGTACTTCTTTCTTACTCATTGTCTCTTATGGAATATATGTTTATTTAACAGAAAATATGAAGTGTTATACATCATTGTAATTGGGATTATAACTGCTTAAAAAAAAGCAATAAACAATTGGGTGCCGTATTTAAAAAATAAAGTTGATGATGGTTACAAACGAAACTCTAAAAATCCTGTTTTATACAAAAGTGGCCATGAAAAGCTTTGTTTTTCTATATCTCTTTAAATAACGTCAGAAAAAAAAAACGAAATCGCAAATTTCGGTTTTCCGTATCTCCGAATACTCGATTTTACAACTTTCATGGCTGGGAGGCACCTAATCCTCCAACTTTTAATTTAACACTTCTATCTCTTGGGTTTCGAGCCATGCATGCCTCGAATCTTGGCACCCTATATATATATATATATATATATATATATATATATATATATATATATAAATATAAAATATATATATATATATATATATATATATATATATATATATATATATATATTAATATATATATTATATATATATATATACAGGGGGCCACAGATTCAGTGCCTGCATGGGGATCTCGGAAACCGTAAGAGATCGAAGTCGGTTAAATTATGGCAAAGTTGCGCATTTAGGTGCCCAACAACATGCCGTTGGAAAGTTGAAAATTCCGAGTTTCTTCCCGGGGGTATCCGGAAAAAACCGAAATTTGCGATTTTGTTTTTATTTTTCTGATGTTAGATGACAGTAAAAATATCGCCAATGCAAAATTCTCGCGTCAAATAATTTGTTTATTAAACATCACACATTTTTTTTCTATATTCGAGCGACCAGCTGACGTATAATGCCCCATGTTATATTGAGCTGACTTTTTTTTTCTTCGAAATATTGGGTCAGCTACCATTTGACAAGTTTTTAGTTGGAAGATAATGAATATATTTTTTTTTTCGTGTTTGGGAGGCTACCGCCGCTTATTGGCCCAACGAATATCGCAGCTGACGTTCACGAAGTTTTATATGATACAACTTACTGATACAATTTACTAATTTTCTCTTGAAAGGAAATAATTGACCAAATTTTCACCTGGCTCCGGGACTATTGGGCATATGGTGGTCCTTCTTCAGTGAGCATGGAGAAAGGACCTCAGTTTCTTGTTTGATGCTTATTAACAGGGTCATCAAACAAAGGCTGAACATGGCTTTGTTTGTGGCTTTTCTTATATTTAAAATGTAAATTAGAACAAAAGTGCTTTAAAATAAAGTTATCATTTTTTGAGACACCTTATTTATTGGTTCATTTTTGAAAGCGTGTCATTTTTTTCAGTACGTTTTAATAAAAAATATTTTGTAATTATGCTCAGTAACAATAAAATTAATTTCATTTATATAAAAAAGGTAGTAATAAAGCTTTGGCAGAATATTGTAAATTTCACATATAAATAAAATTGGTTCTGTTGTTACTAATCACGAACCAATCAATGAACAAGGTGTCCTTTTAAAAAAATATATTAATTTTATGTTGTACCTCTTTTATTTCAGTTCAAATCATTTTCTTAAGTAGTCTTCTAAATTCTACAGGAAAATTACACCAAATAACTTTCGTATTTTTTACACAAATTATCTAGTAAATATTGTACTTTAATAACACACTCGTATCTCTTTGGTATTTTCACATCTACAAAAGTAAAATCATGCTGTAAGAGGTGTAAAATTATTTATAAAATTTATTTATTTTCGTATATAAATAAATGTAAACCTGGTTAGCCGGGTAAATGACTGTTGGATAACGTTACAAATGTTAGAATAACTTCTGATTACATCTCCTAGGTGATAATCGACAGAATTTTGGGAATGTTTATACAATTTTGAGGTTATGTCAGTAGGGCATCATAACTCAGAAACTAACGGGCTTCGACAAAAATCGACATTTGGCCCGATAAGTAAAAAATCACCTGACAAACTAACGAGTCTAGAGCTTTTCCAATATACTTATTACTAATATATACTCTACGTACTAAATAGTCATTTTTTCTATTTACTATCACAGAAGACTACATAGACACTAAAGTCAGTTTTGCAGACACTCCTTGATTACTTAGTCTATTAAAAAGAAACCTTTTTCTTTAAAACTCGAATATCCTTAAAACATTTCAGGTAAAGACAGGAACAAACAATACACGGCAAGAAACGAGTAAGTTTTTCTTCTTGTTACGTCAAATTCGAAAGTTGTTCGGCTAAGTCTGAAACCCGAAAGTCGTTCGGCTAAGTGGGAAATTTAAATTCAAGACTTTTTGTCTGCGTGCATTTATCCATTTTTTCCTTTTTTCTAATTTCCTGCTAGCAGTTGGAAATATATAAAATTTGCAGTTACTATTTCTGCCAGTATTCTTACATTCAACTACACAACAACTTACTATTATGCACCATTTTTTAAATTTTGTATCTAATTGTTTATATTTAAATCAAGCATGATTTAACGACAATTTGACCACAGCGAGCGCTGCAATCGATTCAGCTGTCCCCACCATACACTCCGCTCCCTGCCAATAGAAAATTTGTAGTTCTGTGTGCCGATATTAAAATAAAGTATTTTACACTTACTGTCATTGATTCATTAATCATGCCAAGCAACTGTCACTGATATTATTTATTATTTTGATAGTAACCAAACTGTTACATTTAGATATCTATTGTGTTTTAGCCGCTTGGAAACTAAGGGAAGTAATAGAAGCTCTAGAAAGCCGTTTAAAGCCAATATTAAATCACCGAAGGCAACCAATAAATAATATAGAATTAAATGCTATAAGATCAAAACTGCAAACTTTAACTTACATTATAGGTTGTTTTGAAGGTGTTAATTATATCTATAGTGAAAACGACCCCTCCATTTTACACCTTAACAAACTTTTACCAGTATTGTTGCGATCGATAGATCATGTTACCGACCAGGAGGTTGAGGATTTGGAACTCGAAATTAAAAGACTTTATAGGATCGTACAATATGACAAGATTAAAAAATCCTTTGATGGTTCTAATAGACCTACTGGCATGATGAAAATATTTTTAATAGTTCTCAAAGTAATATATTGCCAGCCGAAACTAATCTGAAAAATATTCTTTTTGCAAATAAAAGATATTCGGATACATTGGACAATAATGTCAAATTATACTTGAAAGCATGGAGCAACGTATTAAAGACCTCCGTTGTAATAACTGATAGAGAAAAAATGGATATAGTCAGAGCTATTGGTTTAGCCAAGGGACACTGGTTTAAATGTCCAAATGGACATCCGTATGTTATTGGGGAATGCGGAGGAGCCATGCAAGTAGCCAGATGTTTTTGTGGAGCAGCGATTGGTGGTAGCAATCATCATCTTTTGGCTTCTAACCAATTTGCTGGAGAAATGGATGGTGCTCCACGGCATGCGTGGCCAGGAGGTCTTCACTAATTTTATAAAATGTGTCATGATGTCCCAGTTTTTAGTGATAAAGTAAGAAAATACTTATTATTATTGAGGATATAAAAAATCTAGGATAGGAATTATTATAGTTGGCGTATTAAGAAGCTTGTTTTAATTAAAAATAACAAAATGGTAAAAATAAGTTCAAATGAAATGATTTTTACATTTTTTTACTTTATACAATAGAACGTTAAAACGAAACGTCAGAAATAACTTGGTTTTCGCATAAAAACTTTCGTTCTTTTTGTTCTTTTCTTGATATTGAAAATTTAATGTTTTTTTGCCGTATTCATGAGTTGTCTTAGTATAGCACTAGGTCGAAATTGTGCTACTAAATGAAGTAAAAATCTGGAATTAAATATGACACTCGTCTGAACAATGGTACTTGCGTTATTATTCTTTTTTGAGTATATTTTGTCCTTAACTATTTAAAGAAAAATGTATCAGCCAAATGGATTAAATTTAATAATAAATAAATAGAAGCGTGTTGGAAAAAACGCTATGACACGTCGATTGGTACTTATCTTCAACTGTTTCGGAAATTTTAAGTGTTTTCAAATTTATTGCAAAAATTACCATTTAAAGGTTAACTTCCAATATTACATCTCGCATGAGAGCGGCGCAAGTAAAATTTTATGAACGTGGTCTCGCAGTAGATGATCTGTTCATAGAACATGGACATATGATGGATGAATGAAATAATGAAAGGGTTTTAAGCAAACGGAGCACAAAAAAAATGCTAATTTGAACTCAGACAAAAAAGAAAATATTTGATTACAGAAATTCTTTACAGCCTTCGAGCATACCAACTTTCTAGAGGCTGCCTTGCGAGAGAGAAAGAAAAATAGGTTTATAACCTAGCTCCCTTGCTTGCTGATTGGTCGGCCAATTAGCACGCAGAGCGGGATATATACATCTATTCTTTTTTCTCACAACCAAGCGACAAGACTGCCTCTAGTTGGTGTATGCTTAAAGGTTGTAACAGATTTCTGTAAGCAAGTAATTTTTGTTTTAAATATTATTTTCAATAAATCGGAAAGCGCTTAATATTTCCGAAACAGTTCAAGATAAGGTAAGATAATGGTACATGAAATATGTCTAGAATGTTCTGCAGAATTCAAAAATGGAATCGTATACCGGGTGTTGCATTTAAACTAAGGAAGTTGGTATTGGTCACTAATACATGACACACCCTGTATAAAAAGTTTTGGTTGAAAAAAATACCTAACTAAAAATACCAATGACGTGTCCGAGGTTTTATCGAATATATTTCATTTGGCTGATACACACTGTATATTTAAAATAATATATTTTTAAGAAATATTATGATTTAAATAGTTTATCTAATGTTTAATAAAGTATTAAGAAAATATATCTTTTGTTGTTATTTTTTTCTTGTTTAGGCGCTTAAGAAATGTATCCAGCACCTCGAATTGGGCAGCAATTTGTTCAATGCAAACTTCTTGTAAATTATATAGGATTATTTAGAACTGATTCCTAAAAATTTAAAGGGAT
Organism: Listronotus oregonensis; assembly: GCA_019359885.1. NCBI lineage: Eukaryota > Metazoa > Arthropoda > Insecta > Coleoptera > Curculionidae > Listronotus > Listronotus oregonensis. The sequence goes on from JAHBCN010001364.1 coordinate 59,765, forward strand.
ACCTAGTATGCTACTAAAAGCACAATACCACCTTAAAAATAAAAAAGCTGTCAATATAATAATAGAAATGTATTTTTTAAAAACAGGATCTCAGTAAGATGAAAATCTAAAAAGATGATTTGTCAGTACCCTCGAAAATTATAGCCAGATAGCAGATAATACTAAGACTTATTTCATCGATGTTACACCAAAATCAAACTTTTTAGTTAATTGTTATCCCCAAATAAAATTTTATATGCAACTTTTTTTTCCAGCGATTCCTCGGCGTAACTTAGTTACTGCCAAAGACTTTCGCAAAAACTGATAACAATTGGGTATTATCCATATATATTTTAAAAAGCAAAAAACAGATGAATTCCTAGGGATGCGTCCCCAGGTTAATTTTATAATGTCACAAGTTCGAATAAAAGAGCCAGTACCTAATATTTCAGGTATGAAAATATAGGTAAAACGGAGAACATTAAATGGACTGCAAAACGACTCGTGACGTCACATCGCATATAAATACAATTGTTTACGCATCGACTTTCTCTGTTTCCAGTTGTGATGCGGTAAATCTCGACATAACTACTATTTTGTTTTTGGCTAAATAAAGTGTTTTTCATTCATTATGGCTAACAAAGGATTTGTCGAGGCTTCCACAAACAATTTACCCTCTGTAGATATGTTTATGGTGATGGATTACATTAAAAATGACGAACGTTTAATTTCAGCAAAAATCAGAGGTGCAAAAGCAGCATTGTAAGTATTTATTTTATGTGGTAAATAAAATAAAACATCTTTTTACCACACTTGATGTTTAAACCAAATTAGAAAAAATATATTCATGTAGGTATTTGTTAATTATAACCCTATTTTAAACTTACATTGAAGGGGTCTTCACAACAGGAAAATTCACCTTTTGATTTTGGCATATCACATCTTGCTGCTGTAAACCATCGTTTCTTACTCTCATCCCCCCTAGGCACACATACAAAAATTTTGTTTGGTATACTCATAGATGTGCTCGTGTAAAGAGGCACAAAACACTATTTTGTGATTCGTACATATTAATCATTTAAACAGCTGTGCATGTTTCTTGATATTAATAGCAACTTTAATTTTTCGACTGTAACCACGTAAATAATACCGTAATAAAATTAAACCTCGCTTAAAAGGTGACAATGTATTAGAAACACGAATAACGCTTAACTGTTTATATGCGCTGTGACGTCAGACAGCAGTGATCTTCGGAAAGCTTGTTTTGGCGCCAATTCTTGGCGTTTGAATTTTAAAGGACAGTTTTTGCTTTAAATATGTTTTTTTCATTTTTTTTTGAGCTTACTAAATGATTTATATGCATAGATATCATTTTATAGGTTTTCCAAAAAACGTGAATATACCTAATTACGTTTGTATTATAAGCAAATACACAACAGTACTATTTTTTGAAATAAAAGTCGATTTTTCTGTTCAAAATGTCACTTATAATAACTTTATCAATAAAGATCAATGCAAAAGCATTTAATCTTTCTTTGGCCATGGTATTTGCCAAAAAACTGTTGATTAACTTTGTTGTGTTGAAAAATACCTTTCAGTTTCTGATAAAGTCATTGGAATAGTAGCCAATATTTTTAAAACCTAAACCATGTAAATGCATTAATTTTTGTTTCTCCACTGCCTATAAAAAACTACCTAATTGCTTTTAACGCGAAGGTCGAAAAAACACCCGAAAACTAGCTGATGGGCTAATATGCAGGAGCCCTAAAGCAAGCAGCATCGTCGTCGTGTTGTCATGACAACCTTGATATATGTTGCACATTTCAGGTTTTACCGTCGACGGGTGGGTTTTCGAGAGCCTAGCCGCATCTTGATTATAGGAAGATCTTAACTGCGCTCGCAATTGCGGAGCTAAATGATTCAGTGGTCTCGTACGAGGACTGCGCGATAATAACGTAGAGATTTCACGCAGCATGACTTGTTTTAAATATTTGACTTTACATATATGTTTTTCAATAACTATACAGGGTGATTGGTAAGTAGAGGCGAAAAACAAAGACCCGAATTAATTTTTTAATTCTAAATAGAAAACAAAGAATGCTTTTTCGGCAAATTTTCCTTCGTTTCCAAGATATTTCATTATAGAGTTTTGCACAAACAACAAAATTTAAATTACATTGTGGGTGTCGCTTTCAAACTATTACGTCATATAGAAATCAAGTTTGACTTTAGTCAAAAGTTAGACACTTGTCAATCTGTTATTGGAAAAATCACACGAAAATGGAGTTCACTAACGAAGAATGCGGTGATATTGTCTATGTGTATGGGTTTTGCGATGGAAACGCTCTAGCTGCTTGTCGCGAGTATCAGCGGAGATTTCCAAAGAGACGGCAACCTTCTACGCGATTTTTTTCTGATACATTTCAAATACTACGTGAATGTGAAATCGGTAAGCGTCCCAAAAGCGGCCGTAATAGGACTCGCACAGTAGAACAATAACACGCAGTAATTGATTCGGTGCTTGATGAACCAAGAATTAGTACTCGACGTATTGCAACACGTTTGGGTCTTACTCAATATTTTGCTTGGGAAACGTTTAACCCGCAGATCGTTCACAACTTAAAACCAGGAGACCCAGAAAAGCGTCTGCTTTTTGTCGGTGACTATTAGAGCAACAAAATGAAAATTCTGACTTCATTCGGGAGACCTTGTGGTCAGACGAAGCGATTTTCACTAGGAATGGGATCAACAATTTTTATAACAACCACATCTGGTCACTTGAAAATCCGCACGCTACGAGAGTTCGCAGCTTTCAGTAAAGATTTTCCATCAACTACTGGTGTAGAATTTTTAACGGAACACTGTTACCCTTCCGAATTTTGCCTCAAAGGTTAAATGCTAACTCGTACTTTGAGTTTTTAGAAAATCAGGTTGAAAGCTGGACGATGTGCCTTTTCACTTACTAAACAGAATGTGGTACCAGCACGACGGTGCACCACCGCATGTTGGAAGAAATGTTGTTGCATGGTTGAATAATCTTGGGGTATATGTAGAAATGGTCCTGTTCGTTGGCCGGCAAGGTCACCCGACCTCAACCCTCTAGATTTTTATCTTTGGGGCCATGTGAATCAGTTAGTTTATGCAGAGCAAATTGAGAGAAAATAAATTCGATGGGACAATTATAAGCAAGAATGGGCAATACGATGCAACATGTTCATGCTAGAACAAATATCGAAGAACTCTACCGTTCATTAGTAGACAGATGTCACGCTTGTATCCCTGGAGATGGCGGTATTTTTGAACACTTGATGTTAGGAAACTTGTTTTTTACTTAGCCGTGTAACAAATTTTATGTTTTGTAAACTATGTAGTGCCTCCTTTAATAACATAATAATTATTTAACATGTGTACCAAAGTGTCTAACTTTTGACAACGGTCAAACTTGATTTCATTAAAAGCGCCAACTAAGATTAGCGACACCTACAATGTGATGATTCTCTGGCAAAACTGCATGGTGAAATATCTTGGAAACAAAGGAAAATTTGCAAAAAAAGTATTCTTGGTTTTCGATTCAAAATTAAAAAATTAATTCGGGTCTTTTTCGCCTTTACCAATCACCCTGTATGTACAAGTATATATTTAATTTATTTATAGGTAATATAAAAATGAAATGAAAACATATATTGTACGTTTATGATTTTTTTGGGATGCTTGATAATCCAGATTAAATAAATTGGACATAGTAAATTTTAAAGTTTATACATAATACACCAGGGGCCCGATTCTGTAAGCAATTTTATTGACATTCCTTTTCTCTATCTCTTTCGAACTACTGACAAACTGATAAGTTACCTTTAAGAGCAACAAGGCATGTGGTCCCTATTTTGACATTCTCTTTCCTTATATTTTTACAGAATCCCAGCTCTGCGTTTCTTAAACTGTGGTCCGCGGACCTCTTGGTGGTTCGAGATTGGTTTAACCAAAAAAAAATTTAAATAAAAATTACGTTTCTCTAACGTTGTTTAAGGTACTATTACCTATTAGTTTTACAAAAATCAATTTTTATTTTTTTACGGAGTTCGATTCCTTAGACCAGGGGTCTCCAAACTTTCCAGCCTTAGGGCCATACTGATTACTCCAGTAAGTTCCGAGGGCCAAAACCATATTATCATTGTTGCCGGTGGTAAGAAGTGAAATAGTCCACTGATGAAAAAAAAGTCCGAAAAAGTACACAACGTTTAAAAAAGGTGCAAATCGGACTAAAGTCCGCAAAACGGCAACACTGCATATTATTAATGTTCCTGTCATTATCTGTAATTTCTAGATTAGTCGTAGAGTACGAGCCATGAGGAGTAACGTGACACGACATCTGGTGGACACAAGCGGAAATAGGTAGTACCTTCTATCGCTAACAGATGGCGCTAATAGCACGTACAGAATAATCTCGTTGGTTCGAGAAAGTTCTGGTGTCTTCCACTCACTTCTAGATGGAAGTAATTGGAATATATAAGAAGGCTAGTGGCGCAACCACAAGTCAGTTCCTATGACACTGTTGTTAAATAAAATATTGCATACCTCCTTAAAACGTGTTTGTGCGTGTTTAAGTTTAAGACATCTTTATAACAGTATTTTGATTTGAATTGTTGCTTTTGTGTGTGAATTAGTAGTATGGAAAAAAAAGCGAAAAATTGATAGTGAATGCAGAAAATTCAAAGATCAGTGGAACATTCAGTATTTCGTAATTAGTCCAGTAACAAGGTATGTTTGATTTGCAATGAAAGCAAAGCCGTTCTCAAAGAATATAACATTAAACGTCATTATGAAACAAAACATTTTCAAAATTACTCAAAATATACAGGAAGTTTGCGGACAGAAAAATTCGAAGCTATGCAGCGCGGATTGAAATCGCAGCAATCTTCATTTACAAAACTCAAAACTGAACAAGAGGCTGCAACTCGTGCCAGCTTTCGTGTGGCTCTTGAAATTGCAAAACGTGGAAAACCATTCACCGATGGAGAAATGATCAAAGAATGCATAATTGCAGTAGCCGAAGAAATGTGCCTGAAAAGGTAAATTTATTAAAAACTGTCAGTATGTCAGCGAACACTGTGGCTCGAAGGGTAGAAAACATCGCTGAAAATATATCCTCTCAACTGTTCGACAAAAATGGACATTTTGAGTGGTTTTCTTTGGCCTTGGATGAGTCAACGGATGTGTCAGATACTGCTCAGGTGTTGATTTATATTCGAGGAGTAGATAAAAGCTATGAAGTGCACGAAGAACTTCTTGATATGTATACTATTCATGGCACAACTACTGGTACAGATATTTTTAAAGGAGTTGAAATGGCCATTAATCAAAAGAACCTTCGATGGAAAAACTTGAAATGTATTACAACTGATGGAGGCAAAAACATGAGTGGGAAAGATAAAGGAGTGGTCGCTCTTGTGTCAAAGGCTGTAGAAAATGACGTGGTTCAAAACCATTAGTCTTACATTGTATCATTCATCAACAGTCTTTGTGCGGAAAATGTTTGGATATGTCTGACGTTCTGAAACCAGTCATATCAACTGTTAATTTTATCAGATCTTTTGGGCTGAATCACCGACAATTCCGACAATTTATTGAAGAGATTGGAGAAACTGACTTACCTTATCATACTGCCGTACGCTGGCTTAGTTGTGGGAAAGTCCTTCAGCGCTTTTTGAACTTCGAGCAGTGATCGAAATTTTTTGAATGAAAAGCATCGCCCTCTTACTGAATTACAAAACAACGCATGGCTGTGGAAGTTAGCATTCTATGTTGATTTGACAAAACATGTGAACGAACTGAATTTGGATTGCAGGAGAAAACCAGCATCTTCCTGATTTATACACTAATATCAAATCATTCCGGAAGAAATGAGACTGTTTCAATCACAACTACAAGTAAATGTTTTTCACATTTTAAAACATGTGAAATATTCAGCCACACTACTGAGACTGAGTTTCCTATCGATTTTGCAATCGAAACTTTGAGTGCTTTGAAGATAAATTTTGATACTCGTTTCTCGGACTTTGATGCCATTGCGAATCAAATTAAGATTTTTCAGAATCCTTTTGATACTGACATTGAAACCCTAGCCCCGGAACTTCAAATGGAAATGATTGATCTACAATGCAGTGATATAATTAAGAACAAATATCAAAACTCATCTTTGTTGGAATTTTATAAGTCTTCCACTGACACAATTTGATAATTTGCATAAATTTGCTCGTGGTCTGTTTTCTGTTTTTGGTACTACTTATTTGTGTGAGAAAACCTTCTCCAAAATGAAGTACACAAAAATGTTTACAGATCGAAATTAACTGATGAGCATCTTAAATCTCTTTTAATAATTGGTACAAGTAAAATTAGTCCACAACTACAAACTATTGTCAGTGGAAAATCTCAATTACATAAATCTCATTAGTATTTCATATGTCATTATGTTTGTTATAAGTTATGTGATTATTTAAAATGTATAAAATGTTAGTTGGATTCATTTCAATAATTTGTTAGTTATTATATACTGAAGTTAAATTTTCTGCATATAATACGTGTCTTTACTCATTACAATTCTGTGTTTCTTTATCCAACTTATCACAAAAACAATAACAATAAGCCTACAAGAATGTTATGAGTTAGCGGAGTTAGCCCATGACCATATCAATGTAGATGTCATATTAATAATTATTCAACATAAAATTAGAATACTTCAGTAAACTAAATTTAATTTGCTATAAAAATTATTTGTTCTCTAAAAGGAGTTTTCAAGTATGCTAGCTCTCCGCGGGCCGGACAAAATCTGTCCGCGGGCCGGATGTGGCCCTCGGGCCGTAGTTTGGAGACCCCTGCCTTAGACCTTCAAAAATAAATTCCTAAAATACTATACGAAAATTCGAAAGCCCAAACAAGATACATCAACTTTTGAGAGCGCGCGCTCTCGGCTCGCCGTAGGTGTTCTACGCAGCTGCTGCTGGCTCGCTAACTTTAAACCCGTTTTTTTCGAAATCACTTTTTTTCAGCTGGCGGATAGTTAATCTCCGAATCTACTGGCTTGATTTAAATAAATCTTGAAGCATTTTTTGTTTAGGCTTTCTCTACAAGAATCGACCATAATTTGATAAACAAAATAAAAAAAATAGCATCAAAAAAATTTCGAAAAAAAGATCGATTTTTTAACGTCCGCCATTTTTTTAATTTTCCAAATTTTCTGGTCGATTTTTGTGTAAGACGGAGCAGTGCCTTCTATAAGGTGCGCATGGTTTGGAAAATTAAAAAAATATATATTTTTTGTATTCTACAAAAGTTGTTTAATACCAGTGGCGGCTCGAAAATTTTTTTATTATTGGGGGGCACAAAAAATATAATAGAAAAAAGTGTGATTAAGCCTTTTTTAAATGTAAAGTTCATTTTTTATGTCCTTTTTATTAGAAAAGAATCAGTCACTTTATTATCAAAGTCAGGTATAGATTGTATAATTTTTTTCAATTGAGAAAACAGCTAGGGAAATTAAGCCTTGCAGCATCGTATTTCTCAAAAAAGTTTTTATCGATTTAATGTTGAAAAACATCTTTCGCATTCACTTGTTGACATTGGTGTTGTACAAATAATATCTGCGAGTTGGTAAGTTTCTGTAAACACAGTTTTAAGATTATTGTCGGATAAGAACATTAAAAGGGGCAAAACTCTTCAACCCTGCGCATATCGTCCCTGTCATAAATGTCTGTTAGTTCAGTTTTTAATTTACCCCCGTCAAGCATCGAGTCCAAGCTGTAATTTCGTTCCTAAACAATATGCACACAAAACAAAACAATTTATTTGTGACCGGACAACCACAAATCCACTTATATTTATCGTAAATATTTTTGTTGAACACCCTATTATATGTTCTAGTTTTACTTGAACTTGAATAGTTTATATTTAAATTAGAGTAGATCGACCATTCTGTTTAACTAAAACTTTCTGTTCAAACGTCGGGACCGTTCTCAAGAGGTAGCGAACCGAATTTATTTCGATTCCATTATAATAAATCAAACATTCACCAATAATTAAGCTTCATAAAATTATTATAATGCATTTCCGCGCAAACCACAAAGTCAAAACCGCTTTTACTGGAGTTTTCGTAGTTGGAGTTGGAGACACGCAAATTTTTGCCCATCATTCTGCTAAAATTGGGAGGCCGAGGATGTCCGATGCTTCGCGATTATGGGCTCGAAAGAGCACAATTCGATGTTCCCGGAAATTGTTTTGAGTGCGAAGCTCGATCCTCGCAGGTAGCGTGTAGGAAGTAATTTTTGAGTATACTTCATGGCAATAGACATAAACTCGAATGAAAATAAATATTACAAAAAAATTAGAATTAGAATTAAATAATATTTTAAACAGGGTGGGCACGTTCCCCTGTGCCCCTTAAGACCGGCCGCCACTGTTTAATACTATAGAAAAAGTTTGATTACCCTATATAATAAAAAAGTGTAGAAAAAAAATATATTAAAAATGTGTCTTCTTTTTAACTTCCAATAGGTAATAGTACCTTAATTAGAGAATATAGTTTATGTTAGGTCCTAGAACCGCCTAAGTATTTGTGTAGAGCTGGGTCTCCAACCACTTTTGATTTTTAAAAGTGATTTTTGTTTCTAAAATGCTGCCAGCAAAAGTATTTTTTTATATACAGAAAAACAGCGCTGCTTAGTTTCATTATGTTTGTCGCTTGGGTACTTAAGGAGGTCAATGGATCAACAAGTAAGTGACCAATTGTAAATCCAAATTATTCGAGATGAGATTTGCATGTTACTTTAATTAAACGAATAAAAAATATTAATATAACAAATCATAATGCGTATATTTTTTAACATCTTTATAAATAATTTTGCGCAAATATATATCATTTGTATTTTTGTAAATAAAATTAATTTTTTAACATTACACATCTATACACATACAGCTTTATTTAAACTTTAATATAGTGCCTTAACATTTTATAATTATTACATTATTCTCATATTCTACACAAAAAGTTGTACTTTCTGATATGATGCAACATTTTAAACAGTACATCCCTAATATACGTATACAATAATAAACAAATATTAACATATAAAATTGCCTATAAAAAACATATACAACATAATGTCAAAAACAAAATAACCAAAAATATGTGAAGCATAATATTAGTAACGTTTGAAAATAAACGTCAAGAGTATATTAAAATTACAAGTCTAGTTAGGAGTGGATACTTTTTAAGTCATATTTAAAATAAAGAGCGAATAACTAAATTTAAAAACATAAAATACCGGTAAAATACTGGCATCTGGAATAAAGAATGCTGATATCTGTAGTATTTGATAATGACGTTTGGTTGTCGACTATCACAAAATTTATTAGTGCCAATCTATTCAGGAAAATTCCTTTAACACAATCTTAAATATGACTTTAAACATTAAAATACAGTTTATTCATCCAGAATACATGTCCTGACCAGAGCTTCTGTAACGGAATAAGGATCACAGTTTGAAGCTGGTCTTCTGTCTTCAAGATATCCTTTCTTGTCTTCAGCACAGCCACGAGGAATGCGGATGCTGGCTCCACGGTTTGCGACACCTGGAATTTAAATTTTGATTTCAGGTATATCACGATGTTTCCAGAAACCATCTTTTAAAAACAGTGTAAATAATTTTTCTAGTATTGTAGCTAGATCCAATTTAAAAAAGGAAGATTGTATTTAAAGTAGATACGAATTTAAATTAAATTAGTATAGGTATGGTTGTTATTCAGAAATAGTTCACACTATTTTACACTTTTTGTACACACCTAGTCCTAAACTACACCTTTGATAAGAGCGCTTTAGGCAAAAAAAATAAAATAGTGTACAGTGTCTTTAATTGTATTTACGTGACATCTGGAGACTTCATTTTTGAAGATAGAAAAAAGGTTTTTTTTTTTAAATTGTAGGTTTCTTTCCATATTATCTTTTGAAATTATCCGTAAAAAGATATCGCATTAAAAAAAACTAAAAAATGTAAGCAACTTCAACTTTTTTAAATAGAACACTACAACGAAAGATCAAAACTATCAAACCGAATAAACAAAATTTAATGTGATGTTTAATTATGGTATGATGTTCTTTTTGGCCAAATATGGTGCTTTTTAGAAAAACCTGAAGGATCTACAAAAATCACACAGAGATTATGCTTTTTCTGATTTTATTGTTTTTTAATTCTTTTTTTCCAACAAGCCTAAGGCATTTTGCGATTTTTAATTAATACCATTTAGAAATAAATTTTATATTGTTTGCGTACTACAATGTTTTGTCTACGACAAATAATACTTACAAAGTTATAGGGCATTATAGTAGAAAAAAAAATTATAGATCGATTTTTACACTTTGTAGATTTAGTAAATGTTCCACACTTTTCTAAGAGAGAGATCATATATTGATTCCTTTTATATAAACCTTTACAAAGGGTTTCCAGCAAAAATATGGCCGCCACCTTGAACATCCAACCAGAAACAGATAAGGCTATTTAATTGACAATTGAGGCATAGGAAAGCTAGTACATGCAGAAGCGCAACATTTTAGATTTGCCACGGTATTTTCTTATAGACGTCATCTTTAGTAATAGCTCCGCCGCGGTCAACCTTAAATGCTTCTCACGCAATGAGTTTATTGAGTGGCTTACGCGAATCAATCATGTACATGCATAGCTCTCTAGTTTTCCCTTAGCATTTTCCTCCTTTATAAATTTACAGCTGCAAAACTCACAGGTACAGTAGTGTCTTGCGCTAAGTAAGCGTTTAACATATGGGGCGTGAGACTAAGTGTCTCTATTCTTCTATCATATGTCATAACCTCAGCATATATTTACCCTAATATTTATCATTAATACAGATCTAATGATTTCCACAATATTCTTTGTCACTTAAAAATTATGCATGTGTTATAGTCAATCCTTGAAGCTCTTGCGTTCCTAGGTTTGACTAGTTAATCCTCAGGTGTGACTTGAAGTCTTAGTCAAAGCCCAAACAAATGAAGTTTTTCGGCCTCAAAAAAATTTTTAAAACCTGGAGCAATTTTGGTCGGAAAACGTCAAAACTAAATTAATGAAATTGGGGTTTGACCAGTCAAAATTAATTAGGTATTAGAAAGTCTCGTTTGTTAAATTAGTTAATAAAACGATTTTTTTTTTTTTTAATGTTTATTTTTTATATTGTATATTAAAAAATTAAAAAAATAGTCTTTATTCGACATGGTGGGGTAATATGACATTTAGAATTGCAAATAGTGATCTCTTACATTTGCAACAAACCCAAAACAACCCGCAATTAAAACTTTTTAAACGTGTTGTTCAATCGACTTTGGCCAGTCTCCAGTCTTTTTAGAACGACTAGGAAACCCAAAACAGATTATTTTACTTTCGACGTTTGACGAAAAGTTAGAAATTTTTAGGTTTGACTAAAAAAACTTTATAAAAGGTCGAAATTGGAATTTATTTCGGGGACCCCGAAGGCTTTGGTAAAAACCCGGAAAACCAGTCATTCCTCGAAAAGACTGATATCACCTTTACTATGACAAATACTGGTTTAAAGTAGAATTTTTAAATTCAACATAAATCGGTACGGTTTAAGCATAACCAATAAGCTATAAAACGGTTGACCCACCCTACAACTTTTGAATTATTTTAAATTTAATAACCGGAATGTATTTTTTTTTTCAGTTTAGACTGCAGTAGTGGTGATGGCACTTGGGCAGGCTGGACCCCATGGGGCACTTGGGCAGGGTCCAATGTTAGCAAACCATAATGCACTTAGCAATCTTAGGCTATCAATATTTAGAGTATTGCGGGGGGCAAAAATTAGGAATCTTGGCAGTTTTTTAGGGCGTGGTCAATCTGTCAAATGTCATCTGTCAAACATCAAATGCCCCCGTCAAACGTCTATGTCTAAACCATGTGACTTGGGAAAAATTGGGCTTGGGACTATAATTTGGTATTACGTCATCTGTCAGCTGTCAAATCCCAAATTAAACGTCATATGTCAAAACCATGTGACTTAGAAAATCTAGGAATCTTGGGTGAGGTGTATTTTGGTATTGTACATGCGGAAAAAAAGGGACAAACGTCAAGGGTATTGGTGGTTGTCTATGTTCATTGGAAAAGTTGATCGGTATATTTCCCCAGCAATCCGGGTGAGAAGTGTTGGTTGTCTATGTTCATTGTCGCGCGGTTAAAGTATATTAGGAAAGACCCTCTGAAAACTACAAAAAGACTGCAGGGGGCGCTGTGTAAATTTCAATATATTAATAATAAAACACATTGTATATATTAAATTAATTTATTTAAACCACATTGTTACATTTAACATAAAATTACAATTACAGAACTATTATTTCTACTAACTATAATAACCTAAAATTACAAAGTTTTTATATCCAAATCTATGAAATAGGATATTTAATTACAAACTCAACAGATATTTTTTGTATGTGTTTAAGTTTATCCCCAAAACGTAATTTTATCATAAATTTTTTAAACCTTGCTGCAGTAAATCGCTTGGTACTTTATATTTTTTTGTTAAAAAAGTTTTCGCAAGTCAACATTATATTCATGTAACCATACAAAGTTTTTTTCAGGAATATCTTTCAAATATTTTCTTTTAAGTTTTGCTAGATGATAGGGGTGTGTTAAATTACGTCCTAATTTTTTGGGGTCATGTGCTAATGATACTGCGTCACTATGTCTAATCAGTTTATTCAATGATATCACTTCTCTTAACTCTTCAAGAATACTTATAATCTCGTTTTCATGAGAGTTATTCCATACCTTACTTGCCATTAACAATTTTAATCTATCCACAAGCTCATTTGTTTTGTAATCATAAGAAACCAGACTGACTATCGATTGGGAAGCCATAACCCTGAGGCTGTTGTGCACGTGTAATTCGTAATTGCCCCTCACGTTCTCTCTCTTTCATTTTCCTTTTTTTATACGTTCAAGTAATGGTTTAATTGTTAGCATATATTTGACACCTCTGTTTCCTACATGTTGTTCCTTTTCATTAAAATTTCTTTGTAGATTTGTTAGCAAAAAAAATTTGAAAAAGGGTTCGCTCATCCCGTGCAGTCAATTTGTTTTTTAATGGATTGGTCTTAAATAAAAGTTCATATAGTCCGGGGGTTCCCGTAAATTTTTCTCCTTTAATATAAATACCCCGGGCCGTTAAATTCGCCGAGAATCACCAAAAATTAGATGATCGGTGGCTAAATCATGTTTTTAAAAAGGCGATCGACCTTTTCCCTATCAGTTATAAATCCTTTATATTCTCTCGGTAGCGGATCATACTCATCTAGATATTCCCTAAAAAGGGTTCTTCCGTAATACTTCCATTTGCGGGTTATATTGAGGTCACTCGAATATCGTAAAGTTTTTCTTCGGGTTATTTCAACATAGTTTTTTAAATCACTTTCAATCGTTCATATCCTGAGCCATTGGTGAACTATCTTCTCGGGCTCGACATTAATTGAATTATCGTTATATTCTTCCTCTTCTTGAGCAGCTAGCTCGTCATGTTTTTGAACAGGGCCAGTAAAATTAAGGGAAATCGTGGTTTTTTTATTACTGTCGAAAAAATTTTTCCCTTTGTCGTCTTTTTACAGACTTGGGTGAAATGGTGTGATTGTTTACCATACTGCATTGACTGGATATTAGTTTTCCAAAGGTCTATACGTATTCCCCAATGTAACAGCATTTTCATAACGGCCAGCTTTGAGAATCATATGTCTTTTCTTGCGCGAATGTTCGTCAAGAAGTTGAAGAAGTTTGGATCTCCAAACCCCTTCTTTCTGGTCGCTGATCACTGGAGTTCTGATATTCTTCAAATTGCACCTCGGCTTGCTCGCTCAATTCCCTTTAAATCCAAATCTTTTTTTGAATACTATTGAAGCTTCAATTTTCTAGTTTAACATCCTTATCAAGCTTGTTAAAACCATGGTTGCAGAAACCTTTTTTTAAATTTTAAGGTCAAGGAATAATTTCTTCCCAGCCGTCCCCCTTCCCCTTTTCCCCCCAAAATAAGGGGGCTTTTTTAAAAAGGGACTGTATTTCAAAAACGGCACCTTTTTTTTAAAAAACGGCACCTTTTTTTTAAAACGGCACTGTATTTTTAAATAACGGCACCGTTTTTAAATAACGGCCCCTTTTTTCTAATAACGGCACTGTATTTCCAAATAACGGCACCCTTTTTTAAATAACGGCACTGCTTGTTTAAATCCATGGCTACAGAACCCTTTTTTAAAAAAGGTAAAGGTTAATAATTTCTTCCCAGAACAGTCCCTTTCTCCCAACAACAGTCCTCCCCCAAATAACAGTCCTGTATTTTCAAAAAAGCACTTTTTTTTAAATAACAGCCCGTATTTCCAAAAAAGCACTTTTTTTTAAATAACAGCCCTGTATTTTAAAAAACAGCACTGTTTTCCAAAAACAGCATTGTATTTTAAATAACAGCCCTGTATTTCAAAAACAGCCCTGTATTTTAAATAACAGCCCTGTATTTTCAAATAACAACAAATGTAGTAGTTACTATTGATAAGATTGTTTGGAGGCACCACATATTACAGTATCTGATGTCGAACGGATAGAGTTTTTTTAAAATTTTGAAAAGGGGCGAATTGGTTTCGATTTTGAAGCTGGGAATCACAGAACATCCATCAGTTCCAACTGGAAAACAACTTACCTAAAAAAAAATTCGGGCGGGGGAAAACCCAGAGGGGAAAATTTTTGGGGTTTCAAAAAGGCCCCAAAGGATTTCAAAAAAAAGATTATTTGATCATTGTAATGTATCAAAAATAAAGCTTTTTTAAAAATTGGGGAAATTTTTCCGTATGATAATTTAAATTTGGGGGTTTAAGAGGGGATAGCTCTCTTTATGAAATGTTTCCAATTTAAAAGAGCTACTACGGGGAAAAAACGAAACTTTTTTCCCAAAACTTTAAAAATATGCGCCTCTAATTGTAATTGATTGTTAAAACAGAATAAATATTAAATTCTGGTATTATTGATTAAACTAAGATTAAACAAAAGAAAACTTTCCCCAAACACCAGTGCCTACTGTTTAAAATTTTCATGATAAACTTGTTAGATATTCACCATTTAGGTCTGTAAGAAAAAAATTTAATAAATATAGTTTTCCTTACATAGAGATAATTGTAATTTTAGGTTAAGTATAGTTAGTAGAACGTAGTATTGTAATTTTATGTAATGTTAGTAGCAAATTAAATGTAGCCTATTTTTTTTTTCACCCGTATATGTGGTTTAAATAAATTAATTTAATATATACAATGTGTTTTTTTATTAAATATTGAAATTTACACAGCGCCCCCCGCAGTCTTTTTTTTTGTTTTCAGAGGGTCTTTCCAAATATACTTTAGCCGCGGACAATGAACATAGACAACCACCAATACCCTTGACGTTTGCGCCATTTTTTTTTTTGCATGTACAATACTCTAAAATACACCTCACCCAAGATTCCTAGATTTTCTAAGTCACATGGTTTTTGACATATGACGTTTGACATTTGGCATTTGACAGCTGACAGATGACGTAATACCTTAAATTATAGCTGGCCCAAGATTCCTAACTTTTCCAAGTCACATGGTTTAGACATATGATGTTTGACAGGTGATATTTGATGTTTGACAGATGACATTTGACAGATTGACCACCCCCTAAATAATACGTAGCACAAGATTCCTAATTATTTGCACATCCCAATCCTCAAATATTGATAGCCTAAGATTGCTAAGTGCATTATGGTTTGCTAACATTGGATAATTTTCCCCAGGGGGCCCCAACCCCCCAAAAAATGCCATCACCACTACGACTGCTTAAGACATATTAAATTAAGATGCTTATAAATATAGTGGAATATTACGTTACCTGCACTGAAATCGTGAATCGAGGAAGTTTCGTGTTTTCCAGTAAGACGTCTTTCGTTGTCCTTTCCTCCATTAGGATCGTAGGCCTGAATATGTCTAAGATGATTCCTACTGAGCTTGTCGATAGCTTTTTCGATTTCCCTGAAAAAAATAAAATCCATGTTAAAGTTTTTTTTATGAGGTTGTTGCAGAAACACATCTTGCAAACTGGAAGCTATTTTTCTATAGCCACGAGCACATTAATTTTCCTTTTAAATCCTAATAAAAAAATCTAAATTTAATCAGTGAATTTAATTTATAATCGTAACAACACCGCCTTAATTAATTTAAATTATACTTAAAAATCCATCTCTAACAATCTAAACATAACGAAACAAAGGAAACCGTTCGTCGATATGCAACGCTAACATATCGACATGCTTGTAATTACGTAGCAAGTCGACGCATCCAATAAAAGCTCGGGCCCTTTGAACGGCGCCAAAGGGTCATGCGGTCGCGGAAAGGGGTAGAAGCATCGTGAGAGTACGTCACGTGCGCGTCATGTAAAGGGACCAATGAAATGGTTCGTACGGCAACCCCATAAGGAAGCTCAACCGAAGATTCAATTTAATAGAACTTTGGGGTCTGTCAGTGACCATTGTCTGAAAGTTTATCTCTGTTTTCTCCCGCGAGTACAGCTATGTGTGCCGTTGAGATACCTCATAGCTGGAAAGTTCTCTGATTTTATTACGTTAGTAACGTGAAAAAATTCTACAGCATTTTTGGGCAAATCACCGAAATTGATTATATTTAAATATTTGATGGAACTGTCAGTTATTCAGGGTAGTTTAATACTACTTTCTCCGTGTTAGCACAAGATAATTGGCTATCACATATTTTCTGTAACTACATGCTTTTGTTGTTATTAATTTTAAAAATTACTAGTTTCTTATCACGCAAGTTTTAACTTAGAATATCTCGAAAGCCGTTCGGTTTATCGAGTTAATTCAAGAGTACGTATTTTATGTAAAACTATTTAAAAAATAAGTATTATGTACCAAATAAATAATATTTCTTATACCAAAAAAGTTATGACGAAATAATGGTATACAAAATTAATAAAATTGTCCGAAGTTACGCCACTAGTCCATAATAGTAAAATAACAAACGTTTATCATCAGAAAGGGGTATTTCCGTCAATGTTTTATCTGAACCCAGTTTCATTTAAATTAAAAAACCCGATTTGAAAATAAAGGGAAAATCCCAATTTTAAATATATGACTTTAACAACCCGTGTCTTAAAAATGGAGCTATGTTTATTCAACATTGTTTTTGGCCAAGTAATATCCCATTAAGCGATGGCACATGTTGTCTGACTCACCCTGTATTTTAAGGACAACAATTATTAGTAAATCGCTCTGTTAAAGACTTAATAATAAGTCTTTAAACAATGCTAATAGAACATATAAGTTTATATCAACTCTTATAAAAGCTTGATTCGAATTTCAAATGTATAATTCATATTGCGTGCTTACTTTGTCCCGCTTCATAAAAATATAATTAAATGCGCTTTTTATTGATGTATCCTTTTAATTCACGAAACATGAACCCCGTTTCCATTTTAAATGAGGAAGCGGCATTTAGCTAGCGACTGTGATAATATTATTTACGACCTTGCATAACAGTTTAGGTTTTAATGCGAATGTATCAATTTAAATGAATGAGTTTATGAAAACGCATTTTTTTGCAGTTTAGAAAGTGATTTTACTGCCTAAGAGCTCTTTTACACATACGAGAATTCTAACAAAATTTATGGGAAAAATTATCTCCAAAATTTTGATGAAATAAGTTTCTATAGGATTTTTCGAAATAATACATTATCTTGTGTTTGATATAGTATTTTTCAAGATATAAGAAAATGACTAGACATATCGATTACCTCCGACTGCAATAAAAATCTTCGAAAGTGATCCTTTATGGCCATGCCAACAGAGCGTTCAGGTCCGCACTTTACCCTATTGGCAAGGTGCAAAGTATATGGTGGGGACAGCTGAATCGATTGCAGCGCTCGCTGTGGTCAAATTTTTCAATAAATCATGCTTAATTCAAATATAAACTATTAGATAAAAATAATAAAAATGGTGCATAATAGTTTTTGTGTACTTAAATGTCAGAATACTGGCAGAAATAGTTACGGCAAATTTTATACATATTTAACTGCTAGTTGGAAATTAAAAAAAAGGTCAAAATGGATAAATGCATTTAAAAGAAAAAAGTAAGAAGCCGAATGACGTTAGAGTTTCAAGGTTAGGCAAACTTTCAAATTTGACGTAACAAAAAGAAAAACTTAGCGTTTCTTGCCGTGTATCGTTTGTTCCTGCCTTTTCCTGAAGTTTTTTTTAATGATTTGCGAGTTTTAAAAAGAAGAAGATTCTTTTTAATAGACTAAGTGGTGTCTGTGTAGTCTCCTGTGATTGTGAATAGAGAAAATGGCTATAAAGCCTTCAAGTAACTAAGAGAAAGCTCGTAGTTTGTCAGCTGATTTTTAACTTATCGGATCAATTGCCGATTTTTGTCTAAGGTTAATAAAAAAACTATTCATCAATTGAAAATAAATTATTATTCTTAAAAAACCTATTTAATATACTACATTTGAAATGTTATTTAACTGTCATTTGCATTGATTACACCGGATAACCTTATTCCTCAATAATAAATTCCGAGTTCGATTCTACAAAACTCCAAGAACTTTTTTTTATTACACTTTAAAATTGTTTATTCACCATTGATATTGTACTTCACATTTACAGTGCTAAACAGGCTTATATATATATATATATATATATATATATATATATATATATATATATATATATATATATATATATATATATATATATATATATATATATATATATATATATTATATATATATATATATATATATATATATTAATTTACGAAAATAAATAAATATTATAAATAATATTACACCTCTCTCATGGATTGGAAGCATGATTTAATGCAGCCGTCAGATGTCGTTGTCATCGCGCACGGTGCCAATAGATATAACCTGGGGCAAATAGGACATTATGAATACTTATATATTATTCCAGTCAGGTAGAAATACGACCCTGTACGGTCGGGTGCTATAATTAGGTTAACCTACCCTAATAGTACCATAAAATGCTAATTTCGAGGCTTTTACTGCACTCAGAAGCAATCGAGACTTTTAATCATTTTCTTATATCTTAAAAAATACTATAATCATTATATATTTCCATAAAACCAATTTCTGTGATACTCATGCGCAAAAAAACTGTCAATTGATTAGCATAACATAATCTAAGAAGGTGAAATATTTATAAATAAAATTTATAAATTAAAAAATGTCAGATGTAAGTAGATAAAAAGAAGTTGTTACTATTAAGTGTTGCAACAGTTGGTTATTTTTTAGTTCCGTATTTATGTAAAAAAAATGTTAAATAATTAAAAAGATCATAATGGATAGAAAAGTAGTTACAAAAGAAAACTGAAATGGGTGCATTAACTCTTCTTTTTAAAGAGGGAAAACATCAACATATTTTAGTTTTCATAGGAACATAGATTTATGGATTGTTATTTATTTACTGTATATTTAAATGCCTAAAGGATTTTTTTTAAATTATTTTTTTAAATTATTGATGTATTTAGAATACCAAATTCTGTATGTATTAATGGGAAATCTATTTGATTTAGTTAACACTAGGTAGGTAGGTGGTGGTTTAAAGTGAGTGGATATAACACCCTTCCACCGCGACCGATCGGTCTATCGTTAGTTTTAACACTATGTTCTTAGGGTAAATCGACACTACCGACCTCGAAAATTGTTCTTCGTCGACTAAGCGCATTTTATCACTGTATTGTGCTCCGGGATATGGAAAGAATCGGAATCCAACCAGTGGCGTTAAGTTGCAAAGTAAAGGTTACAGAACCCTAATTTACTTAAAGAATATTTTAATAAGTTAGGGAGTGAAATCCATTTATTTCTTAGGTACCTAGGATTTTTTTCTCAAAATGCAGTTAAAAATAAAACGCAAATTATTTGTACTTGACGGTTTTTTTTAGAATTTTGTAATATCTTTCTAAAAACATGACTATTACTTTTTAGAGAACATCTAGGCAGGCCAAGTTTCGACCTACCGCACGAATGTGCTTATATTAGACAAAAGGTTTCGGCCTATTTAACTTTGGCCTCGTTCCACATAAAGGTATGATATTTGATATGTAACTTCACTTAATTATTCTTATTACATTTAAAAATATTGAGAAAGTTATATGAAATGATTTCTAAGATATTTGATTTTGAAAATCGCTGATTTTACTACTGACTGACTGACTTATTGACTCATCGAAATTCCGAGAAAGTAGAAACCTTAAATTTGTTATATAAGTAGGTTTTAGAAAAAAAAAAAAGAAAAGAAAAATTCTGAAAACTGGACATATTTTATTCGGAAAGCCGTGACACAGGGCCGTAATATCGTATTTTTAATGAAAATAGACGTTAATACAAGACAAATCAGTAAAAAACTTGCAAAGGCAAAAAAAGTGGAACAGAATTGTGAACAGAGGTCTAATTTTAGATATCAGTATTTTGGCAGACCGAGTTTATTGGACAGAACCGTTGCCATTATTTTACAAACATGTTTTTGGTGAGATTCCTTCTCTTTTTTTCTCTAATTTTAGATCTTAATTCTTTAAGAGGTCAAGATTTTTGAATAGAATCTTGGCTCTCATTTAACATATAAGTATTTTTGGTGGGATACAACTTTACGTTAATGACCATCACCTTTAGTTATTGTATTTAAAAAAACTTCACACATAACTTTTTAAATGTCCTTTATCTATAAACACATTAAATAATCCTTTATGAGTTAAAATTTTTTGTAAACAGTGTAAATAGCTAGTTTATCAAAAATTACCTTGATATTGAAATAATTGTACTTTTTTTCTGGTTAATAACAATAACTTTGGGACTAAGACGTTTTAATAAAAATATTTACTTTGAGGAACGGTGTCCTAAGGTGGTCTAACAAAAAAGAATATTTTTAAAATTTTTCTTGCAATGCATTTTATAAATTATTGGACCTGTTTTCTGACATTCTGTATAAACTACTTTTATAATAAGATACCAACTACTGCACACAACCGTCGTGATCAGTGACGTCAAACGAAGCCTTATCTGTATTCTTACTACTTAAATCGTTAAAACATGCCAAATAAACTAGATCCTTTGAAAAATACAAACAATGACACGATTACATAAATATAAACAACTATCGTTCTCAATTTATTTAAGTTATTAAGTTAAAATAAAATTATTGCATATGAAAAGCTCTTAAAAAAATGATTTTTTGATAAACAAGTAGAAAAATAATAGTAAAAATAGTATTATACTATTATTAACTAAGATGAACTAAATAAATGTAGTTGAAAAACCTAGGGTTGCAATATGTCTCATAAGCTGCAAGTTTTTCATTTCTGTTTCAAATTCTTCCCTTACAATATAGTTGTTTCAGAAGAACGCGGCACAAAGATCTCACCAAAAAATTGCTTAAATGCGGAAGTGGAACCTATAGTGGAAAATGCACATCAAATATTTTAACCGATATTGTTTGATTTCCTCACTTGAAATCGATTCATTGAATATACCCTGAATACAAGCGAAACAAGAGAACAAACTAATGTCTTTGATTATTTCATACTTTTTTCGACACAAACAGAAATACAGTTTGTAAAAAAGGCGATTCAGTTTTTTAAAATCTCTCTTTAAACACTTATGGGAGCTACATAAATCGAGCTTATATTAAAACTTACAGTAGATAGAAAAGAACTTTAAAAAATATTAGGGATTAACAAGAAATTTCAAAATGCGGAAGAGTATAATTTGATTTACAAATATTATTATTGATTCTTTCAACTTTTTTTTCTTAAGTCATTTGTGAAATTCCGCTCATAGACCCTCAGTCCACCGTAGAAAAAATGACCAATCCTAGGTACGATATGCCCTTTAAAATAGTGATTACTGACTATAAGCTGATGACATATTGATAGGTTTTACAGGATGACTGTGGTTAGTTCTCGTTAGACCAAGAAAATTGGGGGACTTCCCTAATTTAAATTTACTTTCAGTTTTGCAACAAAATAAAGAAATATTTATGTTTTCTGATGACCTAAAATATTTTAGTTTCTAAAATTTATTTTTTAGTTAAAGTATAATTTAAAAAAAAAATCGCAAAAACAGCATTTTTAAATCGTATTTAAATCTATAAAAAACGACAAAATCGAAAAATTCCAAACAATCAACACTGCTGATATCGGAACAAATTTTCCGTACTTTATTATGCTGTTCGCTACTTATTTAAGTGCCTTCGTTTATTTTTGTGATCTTTTCCATTTCGAATTTTTGGATTGAGCACGAGGCTAATGCTCGTGGCACAGTAAAACTTCTAAAAAAAAACAAAAAGTAATAATTAATAATTTTGAGTCCTACCTTGCTGAAAGGTCACAGAGTTTGGTGCTGCAGGAGCAAATGTCATCTTTGCTGCCTGTAGTATCAGGTGTACCGCAAGGTTCGATACTGGGTCCGCTTCTGTTTTTGATATACTCGGCAGATATTTTGTAACGTATAGAGATTGGTTCCTTTCAAGCATATGCTGATGATATTCAGTTAAAATATAGTTTAAACATCATATTGCTAAGTATAACATGAACAGAGAGCTAAATATTATAAATGATCTATCAAAGAAACACAACCTTATATTGAACCCTAAAAAGTCACAGGTTCTCTACTTTGGTGGGGTCAAGGCTGCTCGCCTTAGCAAGAAGGTGAACATAAATATTAATGGACAAACTGTGCCGGAGGTAAAATCAGTAAAATCGTTAGGGGTCGTAATATATGGTGGTTTTAAATTTGATGAACATGTAAACTCCCTCATCAGAAAGTCTTACTGCAATTTAAGAAATATATATGCCAATCGGGAAATTCTGTCCAAAAAACTTAACTGTTTATTCGTTTATGGTCCGTTTTTGACTTTGCATATCGGCGGAAGGATTCAACGGGTTCAAAATTCATGTTGTCGTCTTGTGTGTTCCCTGCGCAAATTTGATCATGTATCAGAAAGAATTAGGGATTTGAAATGGCTAAATATGGCAAATAGGAGACGACTGCAGTTTGCCTTTTTCTTGCATAAAATTATGACCTCTGCCATTCCTGACTACCTGCGCGCAAAACTAATAGCACGCGACACCCTCCATAATAGAACTAGACGCAATGGACGTATGTTGGCGGTACCGAGATATTTGACGACTTTGTTTCGGAGTGGCTTTACTTATCAGGCTACAAATCTCTATAATAAATTATCAAACCATATTAAATCTTTAAGTGTTGAGGCTTTTAGGAGAAGATACCGATCATCTCTCTTTCAATCACAGTAGTTTTAGGCATCCGCATATTATTCTTTAGTTGCTTGAATGTGTGTGTTTAAGTGTGTGTAATTGAGAATTTATTAAATCTACTTATATTATCTTATTTTTACTTATTAGTTATATTTATAATCTGTTTGTCATTTTACTTTAATATTGTGATAACTCCAGCCTGTTGGGGTTGTATGGTGGAGTAGCCGATTACTAATTGGCTAAATATATCGCCCTAATATGGTTGGCTGTAATAGGGTTAATTTACAAATCTTATCTGAAGTTTTAAGAGGTCGCAATGTTAATATACTTTAAGAGGAATAATATCAAGGTCCGGACCAGACTGAAGTAGATAGTAAATATTAAAAAAAAACTTTGAAACATGTGCATTAAAGGTGTCGATATTGTAACGTTATACTGCTTAGTACTGCCTCCACTGTTTCTGTTTTTGCACCTAATGCTTAGTCATTCATGTATACTTTACCGATTTTTAACTATTACCCAAAAACATAATAATTTTGAAAATAAATAAATATAATATACCAAAGATAAATAAATTTTACTTACAAAATGCCGCCATCTTCCCTCATAGCTTTGGTGGAGAAATTAGTGTGGGCACCTGCACCATTCCAGTCTCCCTCCATGGGTTTGGGGTCATATGTTACAATTACACCGAAATCTTCAGCCACTCTATGGAGGATATACCTGGATACCCACAGTTGGTCACCAATTGATATTCCTTCACAAGGGCCTACTTGATATTCCCACTAGAAAAAATATAAAAAATATTGACTAAATCTGTTTTTTCGCTTAATATAGTGACTGAGGGGTATTCTTTTAATCAAGTGGCTTTAAATTCTAAATTTTGTTTTGATTTTTAGCATTTTTACTAAAAAATTTCGAAAGATTGATGATAACAACTTTTCTTACGATAAAATATTTATACTGTATTTTTAGAGGATTTTTGTTTTTTGATTTACAAATATTTGTTTATTTTAGTTATGTTAGGAAATAGGCAACATGTTTATTTGTATTATAAGTAATAAATGCTTTCTATTTGCAAACATAAAACACAAAGTCATCTTGAAATGTGTCGTAGTCCTATTTTTCTTTAACTCAAATTATTAGGTGCAGTCACTATTCTGCGAATTTACAGTCGACTCTTTGAGTTTAGAGTGAAATCTGAACCACATACACGCAGGTTTGCCCATAGTCATCTTTGAAACTACAGTGGACTCGCGGTAATCCGAACCGTGTCTAATGCGGCACCCTCTGTAATCCGACAAGCCTATTACTGTTAATTATACCCTAAAAATTTCGGCAAATCTTCACTAATGCATTATTGAACGGGTATTGTAAATAATTATGTAGTATGATTCGTCGTTAAAATATATTAATTAATTTTTAATTTGTCAGATTTCTATAAAAAAAAACCGGACTATAAAGGGTCTTCGGCAGTACTCTCTAATCCGACAAATTCGATAGCCCGGCATAGCCCTGCAAAACGTTAGTCGGATTACCGCGGGTCCGCTGGTAGTGTTTGTTCAGTGGTCCGCTAATTTGACTAGAAAGTTGTTTTAACGCGGAAAATGTCTTTGATGTTCGATTTTTTTTTAATTAAAAATATTCTATGTGATGAGAAAACCATAACATAATTTTGTAAAATATTTTTTTATATTTGCGTGCTTGCTGAACGTGGCAGGCCGAAAACACTTTTACAACGCTCATAGATGGCAGGGTAAATTTCTCTCCGCTTTATAGCGCTGGCACCGGTCGTTTCCTAAAAAAACTATTACACTATAGAGTCCCGGTAATCCAAACCCCGCTATCCGAACAGGGCCAGGACAAAAAAAATATAAAATTTAAGAACTGGAAAAAGTAAAGAACGTTTTTTCAAGTAACGTCGTACGTTAATAAGGTTGATCAATGTCAGTTAATAACGTTTTCGCTTATTTTGGTGCTACTGCGCATGCTTTTTATGGCTGATAAGGTGTATTGCTGTTTAAATGGGTGGCTTAAAATCTCCCTAATATTTTACACATTAGACGCTAAATATGCTTTAAAAAGACAATAATACGGCATTAAGTATGTGACAATATTCCGCCTGTTCAATATTCAATGAACAGTTTTTCTTTTTATTTATTTAATTTCAAATTCCTAACCCGCGCGCCACCTTTCTGGCTTCTTTCGGTGCGCTTCTGACCAACAGGTGGCGCTGTATATATTAAAATTTAATATTTTCCCTCTTAAGAAGGCGAAATCAGCGCCTCTATAGAAAAAGAAGTAATTTAAAAAATTCATAAGTTTCAACTTGTCTTGGCGCCTTTTTGCATTCTTTTCTTTCAATTTTCTATTTCCTGTTTCCTGGGAATATCCCCAAGTAAAAAATTCGCATTTGTAATGAATTTAAGCAAATAATGTAAATTTGTGATTGTGTATGTATAAAGTGTTAGATTTAAACAGACATTACGTTCCAGTGAGTGGCGTCTTTGACGCGAGTAATAAAACCCAATTTATGACGATTTATCAGTACCAGTTTGTAATTTAGATGTAATAAATTATTCATAAAATAAACCCAGTGGTTTAATTGAAGGGAACATTAGCCCTTCTGGTCCTTCGAGGGAAAGGTAAGCGTGTAAGCTTATTCTAGGCTTTATGCGTAGACACCGCCTAATCCGAACAGGGTTCGGTCCCAATTAGTTCGGATTAGCGAGAATCTACTGTATATGTTTATATGTCTTCAAAACTCAAACTTTACTTAACGAAGGCCATAACGGAAATCATTTTTTTTTAATTGCAAAAAGTGGCTATTCCAATTCTTAAACGTTTATATCTTACACCAATTATCAGGTTTACAAAGATAAAATAAAATTGACCTTAATACATGTTACCAAAGTAACTAAAAGAAAATAAAAAACTATTTAAATATTTTAAGGGAGTAAACAAGTTAATAGAAAATAATGTACATTTGCAAAATAGTAAGCAAACAATTATATGTATAAAACATCAACATAATCAGATAATTTAGTTCAAGTGCAAGTTCATTAAAATACGTGAAATGCGTTTAAATGAATCACTTTGTATTCGTTACAGTATTGTGAAGGTTATATTTAATATCAGGGGATTTTTAAAATAATTTTAAACTAAAAATAAAAATATATTATATTTTTGCATTTAAATACTTAATATACCAACTATTTAATAAAAACAAATAGTTTTTGTTGAGAACGAAAAGATATCTGGATAGTAAATAAAAAAATCCTAAATTTACTTTAATTTAAAAAATTGTTCTTAATGTTAATATTTTTCTAAAAGTTAAATTATTAACATCATTGAACCCTCATGAACTTGTGGATCGCCTGATTTTTAATTTTTATATCAAAAATGAAATAATTTTAATTTATATCATTATCCAAATTATAATACGTTTTTTACAATTATTTTACCTTGAAAACGGTGGTAGACCTGCCACCGAAACTTTGGTAGGTTTTTTGATCGCTAGGGGATTTTTTTGGGGTTATTTAGTTAAGTTAATTCAATTTTGATATAAAAATATTCTTAAAGCTTATTATCGAAGAAAAAGATCTAAAAATACCTTAAATTAAAAAAAATAATAATTTAAATTATTTAATAACTAAGTTTTAATATGTTTTTAAATTTATTTGATCCTGAAAACGGTGGTTGACCTGCCAACAAAACGTTGATAGGTTTTTGATCGTTAAGGGATTTTTTTGGAGTGTTTCTTGATTTTCTTCTGCAAGTACAGGGTTATTCATTTTTAAACTTCTTTGTACTTTTTTAAAAAACAAATATAGCTATTTCGTGTATTTTTTTCCGTAGAATTCAATAATCTAATTAGAAAAACATTTGAAACAAAAACAAAAGAGTTACACAGTGACGTATTTTTTAAATGGAATACCCCGTATATTTTTAAATCAATAGATAGAGATTTTCACGAGGATTTCGATGATATAGGAATTGCTGGGTTTATTTCCTGCGGTTCTGCTGCAATTGTCTAAAAACTGCATGATACTATAAGGATAGTTTCACCTGAAAAAACCAGGCTACCACAGGTCACAGGTGCTATTTGTTAAAGTTAAGAATCTTAAAAATACGTTTATTACTTTTTGGTGTAGTTTTATAATAAGGTTTTCATCAGAAGAACGGCTTTAAATTATATTATATGCTAAAAATGATATAATATATCTATTTCTAAACCAAGCAGCAAAATTACAATAAACGGAAAAAATTAAAATACAATACGAGGTAAAATATGGTGATAATAGGAACACTTATAACAAAAAATTATAATATACTAATAATTTAAATGTTCTATATGACCCCCGTTATTTTCGAAACATGATCTATAACCCCTCCTTAGCCTTTCTAAGCTCGCCGATATTATTTGAGGTTCTTGATTAAGACGATTAATTTCATTTACAATTTTTTAATGCAACCGAATTCCTTGTGAAAATCTCTATCTATTGATATTAAAATATACGGGGTATTCCATTTAAAAAAATACGCCACTGGTGCTGTAACTCTTTTGTTTTTGTTTCAAATGTTTTTCTGATTAAATTATTGAATTCTACAGAAAAAATACATGAAATAATTATATTCGTTTTTTTAAAGTACAGGAAAGTTTAAAAATAAAGCCCTGTTTACTTTAAAATGAATAACCCTGTACGTAAGGGTCAATTGATTCTGTGTACGCATCTTAGCAATTAGTGAACAAAGATTTTTTGTTTAAAAAAAAAAGATAAATACGTTATCATTTTTATGCCAAATACGAAACTTTATACTATGAAACCATAATATATATTTAAAAAATATTTTAATGCAAAAAAATGACTTTTACGTAACAGGAATAATATATATTGCCACACTGTGAAACCTAAATACGACAGATTATAATACTGAGGCAAAAATGGGGAAATAAATATTTAACTCGCTTAATAGCTGGATGAAAAAGATACCATAGTTATGTTACAATTTATGATATACCATCTATCTCAGTGTTAGGTATCTTTAAAAAAAATGTAATTTATATTTTTGCTCGTTAAGACTTTTTATTACCTGTTTTGCGTTGAGTGTTACGGTTTATTGGGGCTAAAAATTTACCTTAATTTTTTTTAAAAAACATTTGAAGGTACTAAAATTTTATTTAAAAAAAATAGGAATTGTCAACAATTAAAAATGTTAATAATACAAGATTATTTTTTATTGTCAATTTAACCATAGCCCCTATATTTGTTTTTTTTTAATCTTTGGACAGTCCACGAGGCTAAGACCTTCGTGGACTGTCCGGGACTGACAGGGAGTTTGTTCAGGTTTGTTGGGAGGAGAAGGAAAAACCTCTGCGGGTAGTAGGTTCCACAGTCTGGACACTCTAGGAATAAAGGAACGAAGAAAGCGGGAAGTTCGAGGCCTCTCTGTAAAAGAAAGCATAAAAGTTGCACTACGTGTTGGTCTGTTGGGAGCTGCCAGGGGAGAAATTATACTGGCCAACTCCTCTGAGCAGAAGTCGTGAAAATACCTTAGAAGAGCGACAGATCCTCCACAGCTCGACGGTGGGCAAAAGGAGAAAGCTCTCTGTAAGTGTGGGATCATTAATAAGACGAACAGCTCTTCTTTGAATGGACTCCAGAATGCTAAGTGTTTTAGGAGACGCCGTTCCCCAGGCATGAGAACAATATTCCTAAAAAAGGGCCTGATTTGGGATACATACAGAGTATACAGATGGGAAGAAGAAAAATACTTCTGCTGGAAAGTGGAATCCAATCTTTTTTGAAGCTGCTGAGGCTATGGATGTAATGTGTTTGTGCCAGTTGAGGTTATTCTCAAAAGTAACGCCGGCAAGATTAAACGACTCTTTGTTCTGCAGAACTTGCCCGCTCATATGTACCGGATGAGCACTGGCAGGCTTTTTTCTCGACAGCGAAGAGGACTGTGTTTTGGAGGCATTAAACTGAACAAGATTTTTGGCGCCCCAATCCAAGATAAGTTTGAGGTCTTGTGCGAGAGACATCCGTATTGACCTACGCGTGGTTTTTAAATCAGGCTTATTGGCTGGCTTAAGAAATTGAATGTTAGAGTTTTATACAGTATGTTTGCGGTTAGGTTTTATAAGAAGACAAGTGAACAAAAAGTGAGAGATACAAAATATGTCACTCTTATTGCTTTAAAATTCCAATAGGATTCGCGATATCAAAAATTTGATTGGTTATACAGGAAACATAAAAATATTAATCAATAATAATTGTGACATGCTTGTCCAGTCTATTTAATTAAATTGTTTAATGAGGCAAAATAAAATTTCGACACGTTTTTTCATCTTAAACACATATTTCTTATTGCTTTCCTAGATATCTAAAGGAGTTTCGGATTTATTTTTGGGTTCTTAAATGGCCTGAATAATTTATTCTGTGTTAAAATATTTAAATATTATTTAATATTGAGTAACATAAACAATATGTTTTAGAACATTTTTAAGGAGCGTAGTGTGCTGAAAAACCATGGAATAGAAAGTAAATTTACGAATTTATTGCTAAAATATATTTTCAGCATCCCTAAGGGCTATATTTTATTGAGGATGTTATCCTAAAAATATGGGTCTAAGCCATGGAAAAAATATCGCGTACCACTCGTTCACTTTGGTAAGTATTGTCTGCGCGTCCTTATTCTAAATTCATAGTTCTCTGTACACGGACAGTTTATTTATTAGAATTTGTACATTTTTAAAAAACAAAATACACTTTCAAAAATTAAAAATTTTACTAGTCCTTGATAAAAGGAGTTGGAATAGAAATATTTCCTTTTTTAAGATATTGTGAATATAATTTTTATTTGGCTAAAACACTTAGTTTGTAAGGCCAAAGCTAGAAAAAAAAATAATTTTTTTTCACAACTTCTAACTATTCAGCATGATTGTTAGCAGACATCACACATAACATAACTGTGGCAGCATCGCGGTAAGGTCATATGTATTTCTTTTTTACTCTTTTTAGGTTCGAAACCGAACCATTTTATTAAAACTTTTTTTAGCAGCTATCTATATGTACTAGAAAAATAAGCTAGGTTTTTATTTTACATTAGGAATATTTTTTTACATTTTTATTGTCAAAATTTACAACATTACAGTAAAATTATGTTAGTTATAATTTTGAATAGTAATTATTAATATTTATAACGCCATTAGAGTTTTTTGATATGGTCATACCCACATTTTTATTATATTTTTTTCATTGCAGTATTATTGATGTCATTGCTTGACACAGATCTGTTATACAGGAGTTTTGGAATGTAACGGAACAAAACTTCGCTCGCTAGCTCGCTCAGCCATAAAAAAAACTCGCTAAATAAGGCAATGCTTTATGTACTTATACCATAAACAGCTATTATTATTTTACATGTTGACATCGAAGTCATTAGGTTTTTTACAACTGTATTATAAAAATCCTTTGCTTAGTAAATAGCTTTTGAAAAAAAAAACAAACAATAAATAATAACTTTAATAAATAAAGATATTGACAGGCACATCCCAATGTCTTTACTGTTTTAGAAACTAGTATGTACCCAGATAAAAGTTTTGATAAAGAATAGCTGGGTTTAAGAAAAGTAATGTAATACAACGCATTATTTTTAATATACCCAGAATTTCCACTGAAATACATATTATAATTAATCTCTTGGAAGAAAACTATAAAAAATATGTGTTTACTCTTATCCTTACGCAAATTTTTGTTGTTTTTATATTCCCTGTATAAATAATTAAATTTTTGTTAAGGCCTATCTTGTTTAGTTTTAAGCAAAAAATTCTAATAAAGAGCCCTTTTGCCGTAACTTTTAAAATATAATCTGTTTACTTTTACACAAATAACACTTTTGTATTTTTAGCCCACCCTATGCATTAAATTTAAATTTTCTTATCGTGAGTCATATTTTAACAAACAGCTACATTTATTAATAGAGACTTTTTTATATCTTTTTAGTTTATTTGTTCTTTTGTAAAACCTATCTGCGACCTAATCTGTGTTGCATAATTAAATAAAAGCCTTTTTTACAACTAATACCTACTTCCACTAAATTAGAAACCAATTACCACCTATAATATTAGGAGATACGAAAATGTCCTTCAATTTATTTGTTGACATAGATTTTGTCAACAAAGTAATTATTATGAAATTATTAAAGACCCAATTTTTATTATATCAGGTGTTTACATTTTTTATTAAGTTCTCAGATAACTAAAACTATTTAAAAATACATTTTTTCTGTGAATACTTATTCAGAATCAATGAAAATTAATTTGAAAGCATTAAAAAATAAATAAACCAATTAACTTCGGTAAAACTAAGTTTATTAAAAAGTTTTTAAGAACTTAAACTGATGCGAGTTGAAACATTTATTGAAATTGTTCTTACTCAAAAGTAGTGTATTACGATATTGCACAATCTAGTGGTATACGATTCGCTCCTTGATTGTAATATACATATATAGGGTATTCCTTTAATATTTCGAAAAATGTTACAGGCGGAGTCCTTGGATAAAAATATGAAAAAATATTTCTATGTATATGTCCTGAATTTCTTAACTTTTGAACTACAGGAAAAAAATAAATAATTATTTTATTTTATAAATGTGGATAGACATGGACACTTGTCATTTTGGGACAATGTTTATGTTTTGTAAGGCTCTCTTACAACAATATTGGTAATTATCTGCTACTCTGGGCAAGGGTTGCAATCTGCCACCCTTAATGGTTTTTCCATTGTATTTAATATTGCTTATTTGTATTGCTGATTTCGTATTGCAGATATGTATTTAATTTTTTACTCGAAAACGGCACAATTTACGAACAAATTTCACAGGCTCAAAAAGTTTCTAATGAAGTAAGGCCTTCACAAACCATTTCCGAAATTTAAAATTTCCAATCCCAGAAAAAGATACAGTGAAAAAAATATAAAAAGTTACAGATTTCCACTTTTTTCCAGAGGAGCACATGATTACAAATATTGTTGTCCTGAATTTCACCCGCCTATTTTTATCCACATTAATTTATAACATAAAATAATTTTTTTTTCTTAAACTTTGCTGCCCTGTAGTGTCGCAAATTAGCGAATGGGAAATGTGCTTTTCTCACATGTTGCACATTATACTTTTGTTACGACCATTTCCTTTATAGCGAAACCAAAAAATATAAAAAATATGCTTTTTACTAAGCTCGGTATCGCTATTTGCGTTATTCATTTTAAAAAACTAATTAGAAAATTTTTGTCTCTCTCGGATAAAATACAACATTCATAAAACTGACGTTTGCAATAAATATGGCGCTCGCCGATGCGTGATACATTCATTTTGGTTTAATGGTTGCTATGCGACGCCAACTGCCACGGGCTGCTAGATAATGTCAAAGTCGCGAATCAAAGGCCTATTTCTACTATTTTATATAGCATTTAAAAGCTAATTACTTTTCACACTAGTAAAAAAGTACTTTTCTCACTGTTTGTGGTTTTCCCTTATAATAAATTTGTGGGTTTTCCTTATAAGAAAAAAGTAACTTTTAGTGCCAGTCGTAGAAAAACATGTAGGGCCAAGTTTTTATCCAAAAAGTTCGGGCCTCCTAAAATACTAAGATCTTAAATAAGACCAAGTTCTGTGCACAATTTTGTTCCATTTTTTTGACTTGGCAAGTTTTTTACTGATATGTCTGTGTCTGTATTAAAAAAAAATTATGCAAGAAATCTTTTAAACTGTAAAAACAGCCTATAACAAGCCAAAATACATTGCAGTAAAATTTTCGTATCTTTAGTTATAAAAGTTATTAAAAGTCATGTTAACAATTAATACAAATGTATTGCTTGCCGTATTAAATATTAAAAGGTTAATTAATATGTAAATACTACACGATCACAATTTAAACCAGTTTTTTTCAATAGTGTGTAATATTACATTTTTTATCGAATAATTATTTAAATAAAAATTTAAGCCTCGTGTGTTTAATTTAACATGTTCTGACTTTGATAGACAGATGGCTTACGGGCGTATTTTTTTAAATTTAAGTTCGTATATATTTTTCTCTAAAAGTACTTTTTTAATTAACATCCTGATATAGCGAAAACCGTCAATCAATAATTTATTTGTGTTTAAATGTTACTTTTATATAGGGTGTTTCGAAAAACATGGGACAATGCTTAATTGGTTGATTCCTTAACCAAAATTGAGATACATTTTTTTTAAACATAGCTTTAAACGACCCCCTTTTCAAGACATACGGTTTAAAAGAAAATATTGTAAGATGTGAATTCTGATTTTAAAAATATAGTAACAAACACTTGTATTAGGAAGGTTAGACAGGTCCGAAAGTTTGGATGGATTCTAAAGACCAGGATCACCATCTCTGGTGTTACAAAAAATAACACCTTAAATTGTAATAAATTAAGATGGG
The DNA here is from genome assembly GCA_019359885.1 of Listronotus oregonensis. Lineage (NCBI taxonomy): Eukaryota > Metazoa > Arthropoda > Insecta > Coleoptera > Curculionidae > Listronotus > Listronotus oregonensis. The sequence goes on from JAHBCN010001364.1 coordinate 93,577, forward strand.
GCTGGTGTTCTAGAGGACTGTTTTAAACTTCACTTTATATATTGCGGTCATATATTGGTTCTCATTGGTTTACATCATACCCCCGCCTTTCTCCTCTTTATTTAATTCGTTCTGGGCCGCTTTTTGGGCCAAACTGTCATAAGAGATGCTTCTTCTTATCTCTCTACCCTCCATAAGACAAACATACCAAGTTTTGTATATCCATCGCAATTAAATTTGCTTTTCAGATGATTCCGGTATTATTTAATTTATGTAAATACAAAATAACCATTTTGTTTACCAACAAAGTATTTAGTAAACATAAAGCGTAGAAATAAAATTAGTCGCATTTTTGTGTTTGTATGACAAATTCTATTCGCAGATTTCACGGAATTATTGAATAATTTATATTAAATAAGGTAAGTGGTTAAACAACTGATTCCTAAACCGTTGCTAAGGCTAGATGTTATCCGAAAATGTCAAGGAGTTTTTCAAAATAATCTGCAATAAGTTCGTAAGGGTTAATCGACTCCGTGCAAGTGCAAGCTTATAGCCTGGACCTGCAATCTAGACCAAAGCTGTCACTTCTTATACAGTGTGTCCCAAATTGGGCCTACATGTTTTGGTAACTCGAAAACCATTAGAGCTACAGTGTTGGTTAAATTAGGAAAGTTTTAGACAATTTAATTGCAAAATTAAATCTGCTTTCAGATTTTATTTATCTTTTATGGTTTTTAAGATAATTAAGAAAAACCAAAATGGTGCATTTTTAACTTTTGCCCGTAGCTCGCAAACTAACAATTTTACGGTTTTAAGATTACTACATTATTAGAACACTTTTTAAGAAGAAGTTAATTAGTAAAAATATTTTTCTAACTTTCTTTGTTTTTGAGATATTTACCCAAACTTTGGATTTTTATACGGACGCCATATTGGATTTTTACACTTTTGAAAAGATTGTCAGAAGATTGACAGTCAATCTTCTGACACCAGCTAGACAGCATTGAAAATGCCAAGTGCGATCTTGGCGAAATGTCTGCAAACTTCCGCAAGGAATACAAACGACAAACGGATATACTCCCGGAATGAAAACAATTCACATTCATCTATCCGTGAACTGACATATTATATATATATATATATATATATATATATATATATATATATATATATATATATATATATATATATATATATATATATATATATATATATTATATATATTTTAATTTTTTTTTTTACCATTTACTATAAATTATTTTGTTTGAATTCTTGGGTATAGGTTTTTTTATTAAAAATGTATAATTAAAACAAATTATTCCATGACGTTCGAGGTGAGCTTTTTCAAAATGTATTTCTTCTCGGGGATTACCTACAATATACGTTTTTCAATCACTACAAAAATTTTTTAGACATTTCACTTAATTTAAAAAAAAACAATTACAAGACAGTCAACGACACATTTAAAATTAAAGTAATTAATCACTTTACTGTACGCACCAATTACTTTAATTTTAAATGTGACGTTGACTGTAATTGTTTTTTTTTTATAAATTAAGTGGAATGTCTGTAAAAATTTTTGTAGTGATTGAAAAACGTATATTGAGGTAATCCCAGAAAACTCACCACGATAGAATCGTCATGGAATAATTTGTTTTAATTATACTTTTAATTAAATAAACCTATACCCAGAATTCAAACAAAAATTTATAATGTATATATATATATATATATATATATATATATATATATATATATATATATATATATATATATATATATTATTATAATATTATATATATATATATATATATATATATATATATATATATTATATATATTATATATTAATTATATATATATATATATATATATATATATATATATATATATATATATATATATATATATATATATATATATATATATATATATATATATATATATATATATTATATACTCATTTTAAATTTCATAAAAATCTAAATTGTTTTGTATATTGTACTAAAAATGTCGACATATAGGTATCTCTTCATATTTATAAGTAAATTTATATTTTATTTGTATTTTTTAATAATTATTTGTTAATGCCCTTTAATTAAAAAATATATTTTTTTAAATTTGCATGTTTCAAGTTATATAATCGCAAGGGTAGCAATTTCTTCACAACGTAGGAGAATACTTAATTTTAAAACTTCCTAAAAATGCATATGATACATAAATGCGCAAATTTACTCCAAGTTAAATTTTTGTATCTCCAGTTAGACTAAGCAAGAAGTCGGTTTCCTGTGAAAAATAGTTAAAAGGCTTCGAAAAATATGGGCGATAGCTCATTCAAGTGGAATGCAAATCTGAGAAAGGCGTTTTAAGGATTTTTTTTGCCAATAAAAATTGCAATTGTTATTAACAAAAATCAAAATAATAAAAGCCATTTTGATTTTTGATGATAACTCGAAAACCATAAGTGATAGCGAAAATTGCAAAAAAGATCCTTGAAGATATAAAAGTCCCTACTCCCGGAGTTCTATCCCCATTATTAATAATTTTAATTTAACCCTTAAAATGGGCCTCCACGCGACATTTGTTGAGCTTTAGGCGTCAAAACCGAGTAGGTAACACTAAATATTTTTTTAGGGTATTAAATATTATTTAAATTTTTTTTTTAAATTATGGTATATTCAAAACACGGCACAAAATTTATTCCCGTTAGATTTTCATTAAGTTAGACAATTGTCAATTAACAAACGTGTTTCCAACGTTCGTCCCCATTGTACATAAAAAAATGCTAAAATAATTGTTGTATTAATTTTTCTTTTTTGTGAAGCCCTTGCTATATACACACTTAAAAAGATTACGCCATAAAAATTTTAAAAAATGTAATTCTTTGTTTATAATAATTTGATTATTTTGACAAAAAATAAAAAATCAGAGTAATTATTGTCAAAGTTATAAAGTTATAAACAAAGCATTAACATTTTTTAAACTCTTATGCCGTGATCCTGTTGGTATGTATATAAGAAGGGCTCCACGACGCGAAAAATGTATATGACAATTATATAAACATTTTTTTTAATGTACATTGAAGACGAAAGTTCGAAACTATTTTGTTAATTAACAATTGTCTAACTTTTGAAAAATTAACTTTGACTTAAATTTTCAACGGGAATAGATGCTTTGAAGTGTTCTAAAAACACCATAATTTTTAAAAATTTTTTACTAATATTTAATACCCTAAAAAAATATTTAGTGTGACCTACTCGGTTTTGACGCCGAGCGCGCAGCAGAAAATGTCGCCTGGATGACTATCTTTAGCGTTAAATTAAAATTACTAATAATGGAAATAGAACTTCGGGAGTTGGGACTTTTTTATCAAAAATTTTCCCCTCTTCCAGGATCTTTTTTGCAATTTCCGCTATCTCTTATGGTTTTTGAGTTATCATCCAAAATCTAAATGCCTTTTTTTATTTCGTTTTTTGTTAATAACAATAGCAATTTTTATTGGCAAAAAAAATCCTCAAAACACCTTTCTTAGCTTTGCATTCCAGGTCGAATGAGCCATCGTTAATATGTTTCGAAGCCTTATAACTATTTTTTGCAGGAAACACACTTCTCGACTAGACTATTTTCCAAAATCCTAACAATTCGGGTCAAATTTAAAATACCCTGTGTAGTAATTATCAACTTTTAATTTTAATTAACAGTTGTAAATTAATATTTAAATTTTTAATGATTTTAAGTTTTTTCTCTCCAATTATAATGTTCAAATTTAATAATTTGTATTATTATTACCAGTAACCATACATTTTATTTCTCATACATTTTACCCGCTTCTAACAATAAACAATTTAAAGAAAATAAGTATCAGGTAACTTACCTGTGCAGGCATAACCTCAGCATTACTTCCTGCAATATTAATACCAGCATAAAGACATGCTCTGTAATGAGCTTCCACGATATCTCTGGCATATACTTTGTTGGCACCTACACCGCAATAGTAAGGACCTTGTGGTCCAGGGAATCCATTTTTAGGCCAACCTAGGGGTCTCAGATCCATGTCTAAAAGTGTGTATTCTTGTTCGATACCGAACCAGGGTTCTGTTTTCTTAGCTGCTTCCATTGCTTGAAGGCAAGAATGCCTAAAAATATATTTTATGTTAAAATCTGTTGTTTTGGTCAAACATTTTACTGGGGATAATGTTAATTTAGTCCAGTAAATGAAGGGACAAAGCTGTAAATAAATCTGTACAGTTTTCACTTGTGGCGCAATTCTTAGGTCTTCGGGGATGCTTTTAAGCGAAAAAAAGTTTAAAGAATTAACAGGTGGGAAAGGGCTGAAAATAGCCTCTCAAGGCCCGAAAAATAGGTTTCTCGCTAATATCTGCCAAAATATGCGAATTGGAGAATGTTTGTTCAGACAAAAATAAAGATCGCCTTGTAGTTTACAAAAATGGACCCCATAATTTTTTTCAAAAAATCGATAGTTTTCAAGATAACGGAACCCAAAAGTCCCCTATTTCAGCTGCCTCTCTACCGCTATCTTTATGGATTTACTTATAGGCGGGCGGACGAATTGTTCCATTACTCGTGCAATAATGTACATTTTTTAATCATTCAAAGTTCATCGGAATGGAAAAACCCGTACCTATCATTGCATATGAGTTTGGGTCCATTCTGATTTTTCTAGAATATTAAAAAAGCGGTCAATTTTTTTTTCTCAATACTTTGAGAGTATCCTATTAATTTATTGATATTTTTTGAAAAAACGGTTTGTTATTAACATTTGTTTTTTTTAATGAGACCTTAGCAAGTGTTCAATGATCCCAGAAAATTTCCTTCACCATCTTTCTTGCGTTTTGATAAAAACTTGTTTTGCCCATCTGCATTTTTAGCCGTTTCCGGAGTTCTAGAAAATCTGTAGAATAAACGCGAATCAAAAACTCATCATTTATTAAAATGCTTTTCAATGCACATCATTTGAAAGCTTAGAGTGTCTAGTTTCTAAATGTACTTTTTTCTTTTTAGTAAAGTCCAACAATTTTTCAAAAATCAGGGAAATTCATCACTCCAGTGACTCGCGGACTTACAACTAACTAGTGATGATGGACTGGTCTTGTCTTGCTGGTCTTGGTCTTGCAGCAAGACCAAGCCAGACAGACAAGACCAAGACCGGCTTTTTGCTTGCAGACAAGACCAAGACCGGGATATGCAAGACCAAGACCAAGACCAAGACGAGGAGGCAAGACTACGCAAGACCAAGACCGACAAGACCGAGGAGTGCAAGACCACGAAAGAGCCAAGACCGACCTGCTAAGACTCTTGCACTTTTGCTAATTTTTTTAATATTATATTATTTAATTTTTATATCAATATACAAAGGTATTTTATACAGGCGTGACACAAATAACTGCCAAATAAGACAATTATTTATTAAGTAACAGGTTTGTTTAATTAAATAATAATATTTAAATTAATCACCTTGTTCTTTATACAGTTTTCAACAACCATAACAGGTCAATTCAATAACATGTTTCAAAAATAATAAGATTGTGACCAAAAATGGTCCGACAAAGCTGATATCTCTCCGAAACCGTTCACGACGAGAAAAAAATAGGGGTACACAAAAGTTATAGAACTAAAATGACTTTTATATTGTTTTTTTTAATAGCTATCTTGATCATTCAGGTGTAAAAATTTAAGAAAAACTTATTTTTTTACATAAAAGTGGCACATTATTCCTTCTTAAAGCTGATGATATAAATTAAATGAATAAAAAGAAATTATTTTAGTCAATTTTTATTTTTTTATATCACTTTTTAAGGAAAATGATTTAATAAACATTCCTGATATTAAAATTTAGCATAATATACAGGTTGTATTTTTTAAAGACTTGCATATAATTTTGTAAGCTAAATTATGGAGAGCATGGATTTGAAAATTTAAATGAAAATTTAGTTTTTTTTCTATAATTTTTATATCAGTTTCCATAATTGGGTACTTTGTTTAAAATATTGCCTAAATGACTAATTTTTTTTTATGAATGAAAATATTCCTAAATGCTTTTTAAACAGAAATCAATGTTTACATGTGAAATTTCACATCTGGTTGAAATTTAAAAAAATTTCTGCTCACACAGTACACAGATTTGCTTTAATTTTATATGCGTCTTTAAAAAAATAAATAATTCCTATAACTAAAATGTTTTTATGTGCCACAATTTAACTAAAAATGAAGCGCTATAAATAAAACCCCTACATTTAAAATATGCTTTTTAATCAAATAATTCAAATGTACGTGTAAGTTTAAAATCGGTATATTTTAAAAATTCAATGCAAAAAATATGGTCGCCATCTTTATTTATTTTTAGGTATTAAAAAATATATATATTTTAAGATTACTTACTTTATATTATTACTACCAAAAAAAAGCAAGACCAGCAAGACTCTTGTAGCAAGACCAAGACCAAGACCAAGACTCGGAGGTGCAAGACCAAGACCAATTTATTTATTTAAGAACAAGACCTTCCTTTGGCTTGCAAGACCAAGACCAAGACCAGGCTTGCAAGACCAAGACCAAGACCAAGACTAGTCCGGTCTTGGTCTTGGTCTTGCTTTGCTCATCACTACAACTAACCACATCTATATAGTGTGGAATGTTATAGATTTTTCGACGGCCGTTTTTGCGAAAAATATTGGTGTTGCGAAAAAAATGGTAAGGACCATTTTCGTAGATTTCAAGGTGATCTTCATTTTTTGTTAAAACGAAAATTCTCTTGTTCGCATATTTTGGCAGATATTCGTGGGAAAATCATTTTTGGGACTTTGGGGGGCCATTTTCAGCGGATTCCCACGTCAGAATCGTGATAAACTTTTTCTTATTCGAAAGTGTTCTCAAAGACCTAAGAATTGCGCCACAAATGAAAACTGTACAGATTTATTTACAGCTTTGGATACTTTCAGGTCTTCAGTTACAGGACTAATTGTCGCGGGATAAAAAATGGATTAGACAGAATCAGATGTTATTTAAAAATGGTTATGTAAATTTTATGCCACAAGAATTAAATGTATTCCTTAATTTCAAAGAAAAAGATTAGCTAGCTTATACGGATTTTATATAAAAAAAAATATGGGTGTTACAACAGTTTTTTTCTATATTTATGGAAAAAATGTCCAACCAACCAAAACTAATGAAATAGATGACAATGTACAAAAAAATAGAAAAAGGTAACTTTAAACATGTCTTAATACGTTTATTGCGAAAAATTTGGTTAGAATTAAAAAAACAAAATAATGTTATTATTGTTTAAATTTTTGGCACAATAGGTAATCATTTTTCGAATAATTCTCGTATGTGTAAAAAGGTTAAAAATATAAATCCTTTTTTTTTTAATTTACTAAATAAAAAAATTGGCAACAAATTGGGTTCATTCTTTTTTTAGTCTGATAATTTCTTGTTTTCAAATTAATTTAATAAAATAAGGAAAGTTATTTTGAATTATTTATTTTATTTCATCAACTTTTCTAATAATGAGACAGATGTTAAGTAAAAGTTCCTTAAGAAGTATTGGAAAAAGTCCAAATAGGACAACAGGGAGCTTATTAAAGGGGATTAGAGGTTTTATTTCAAGTCACATTTCGTTTTATGTCCCAAGGCATTTTGAAAAAAGTAAGAATGAGACACTGGAGAATTTGTCCAAATGGAAAATCATTTTTTTTTTGGCCCGTACTAATCTGATATTCTACGTGCTTAAATAACCTAAATTTGCTATGCTTTTTTTAGATAGAAGGCAAGACATAAGTTTCCATTTAAGCTCATATACGCCAAGTTTCAATGTCAATTTAATATTTGTGACGTAATCGTTTTCCCTATTGTTTTGTTTATAATTTGTGGTTAACATCGCATTGGAAGCTTTTTTCGTGTTTTTGATTATATTTTTAGCTTTTTAGACATTGGCACTTTGGTGTCACTTTGTTTTTTATTGCATATAGTTGAATTAAGTTTTTATTACTGTATTTTTAGGGTAGGTGCAAGTTATAGAGACAGGGGTCATTGACTTTCTTTAAACAGAATTTATAAATAAAAAAAATATATGTATTTTTATAAATTATATTTAAATAACTTTATTTTAGCTGATTTTGAATTTTGCTACCTATTTTCATTAAAAACTTTATAGCTAAATGGGAAAAATGCATTTTAAATGTTCTTTTTAAGTGATGACGTTTACCCCAGGTAAAGTCTTAATTTTATCAGATGGTACAATATAGATCTAATTGCAGGTGATTCAAATTAGTCTTTAAAAGTTGAATATTTAACGAAAATTAATAAAATAGATCTACATTCTGGGGAAAACGGTGACGTCACAAACATAACCTATGTTTGCGGACAAAGAGTAAAAGTCGAGCACTCCTGTAAGTCCACCACCCATGGGCAAGACATAGGTTGCTGTTTAGAAGTGTATAGGATAAGCCATCGATTGATAAAGTAAAATTTCGACGCGTAGTTAACATAACAAAACAAACTGTATCTAAGATGCTATAAGATGTACAATGTAAATGGTGTACAAAAATATTAATGGATGCAGGATGGAGTTTAAATCATGCAGCTCGTGATGTTGTGTCGTCTTCTCAAAAAAGCGGTACCCCGAGTGGATTGGTCGCAGTGGAACATAATCATACGGCCACCAAAACGGACCGATATTACAATAATGGGCATGTTTTTATGGTTACATTTAAAAATTGTATTATATCATAAGAGAAGTGGAAACGTTGGAAAATTAAGAAACAAAATTTTATCTGATAGTAGGAAAAATTATATTATTGCGGCAACTTTTGAAAAATTATATAAATGGCTTTCGGGCATGGTTTGAAAATAATGGAGGCTATATTGAACATCAAGATTATTATAAAACTCTTTTGTTAATAATAAATGTGTTTCACTTTTGCCAACATAATATTAAAAGTAATGATAAACGATAGATGGAATAATGACTTTTTCTGTTCTGGCATTTTGGCAATTGATTATTACCTTTTTCTATTTTCTAATTTAAATCGCAAATTTTTGTTACTAAAAATTAATACATCAAATAGGTTTGTTTTTGTAAATCGCCGCTTCGTCTCAAAGTAATAAAAAATTCGCGGTTTTCGCGACAAGTCGCTACGAATGACAACACTGGACATAAACCTTTTTTATGATTTGGATTTTAGATTCTAGTTCGAATACAAATAAGGCTCTGGTTGACGTCACTGATTACGACAGTGTAGTGTGCAGTAATTGGTATCTCATTTCAAAACTGGTTTTTATGCAATACTAGAAAATATGCCAAAAAAATTATACAATGTTTCGCAAGATAATTAAAATATTTTCTTTTTACAGGACTTTTTAAAGGACACTCTTTAACAATTTATAAATAAAAATTTATCAATTTAGACAGGTCCAGGCCTACAACTGCTAGACTTATATTAATTTTCAGTACATTAATTATTTAATTTTCTTTTTTTATAAAGTATAATGATGTATTAAAAGTTGATTTTGTATGATCTAGTAAAAAACTCAAAAATACATTACTTAGTCACGAACACAAAGCCTTATGTTCTACAAAAACTAATACATTTAGACTGGATTTGGTCTTCTACGGTCAGCGCTGACATCGGTCGAACGTAGCTACGTCAATTAATATGTTTGATTAACTCCAGTGCGGAGCTGATAGACTGCTACACGCGTATAGCATACATTTTTTATTGATATAGCTACGTTCGACTTATGTCAGCGCTGACCGTCTGTCAAGTTCTAGCCTTATATTACAAATATCAAAATAATCTAGGGGACACCTATATTATTAGCTTTAAGTTAATGTTAGCTGCAAATACAAAAACAAGTTTATGTTTTTAATCTTTTGTGTTATTTTGTTGATTATTTAACGGAATTGGAAGAGGTGCTGATAAGAATGGCAATAAGTAATGTAACAAAACAGAAATACGCGTTTTTTTTTCTACAAAATAATATTTAACATTTTTTATTGTTACTTGATTTTCTATGTCTATATCGATTTTTATTTAGTTTTCCAACTGCCAATGATAAAGAGGCATTATTTAGATCGCAAAACGCAGTGGCGTGCCGTTGGGATGCTTCAAGCTGGCAGAAATCAAAGAGACGTTGCTGACGCCCTCCACATGAACAGAAGTGTCATGAATCGTTTGTGCCTAAGGTTTCAAGAATCCGGTGATGTTGCTGAACGTCATGCAGGCCGTACAAGGATAACCAACCAGATTCAAGACCATTTTATTACATTACAGACTTTGCGAGACCGTAATATCACTGCATCACAATTACAAATCTGACTGCAGGAGACCCACCAAGTGTTTGTAAGTATCCAAACCATTTGAAATCGACTGCACGAAGTGGGGTTAAATGCTCAAAGACCTGTGAGAGTGCCTGTGTTATCCAGAGGAAATCGCGCCCATCGACTTCAGTGGGCACAAGAACACGCAAATTGGAGTAGACGTCAGAGATGAGTCCCGATTTGGATTTGCACCAGATACTAGGAGAACAAGAGTTTGGAGACGATCTGGCAATGCCGAACGATTAGCCACAGTGCAGGAGGTTCATAGACAGCAAGGAGGCAGTATAATGGTATGGGGAGGCATTACTCTTGGTGGAAGAACAAATCTGTTTTTTTGGAACGGTTTTTAAATTCAACCGACTACCGCGATATTATTCTTGAACCTATAATTCTACTCCTTGCACAGCAAGTTGGTCTCCAATTTTAATTAATGCACGACAATGCCCGTCCGCATACTGCCAGGGTCATGCGAACATTCCTCGAAAATCATGAAATTTATGTTTTACCATGGCCTGCACAGTTGCCAGATTTAAACCCAATCGAACATGTACGGGACACATTGGGCAGGCGCATTTTACGTCAAAATATTGCGCTTAATACAAGAGAGCAACTATTCGATGACCTTTCCATAGAGTGGACAGATGTAGGGCAGTAATAAACAATCGTATGGGTCATACGCTATATAAGCATAAGCTAAAAGACTACTTGGTGGGGAATTAAGGGGCAACAAATTAATTTTTTTTGTGTACATTCTTTGACTTATGGAGTTCTTTTTTATTTTGTAAAGCGCTATTGCGATAATTCTAACTAAAAATGTTTATTATATACACGAAACCGTTGTTTATAACTTTTTTAAATAGAATTTAAAATACATTATTTGAAATATTTCTGTAACCTCGAATATTATTTTTGTCCCCTACATAGTTTGATGTGTGTATTAAAAAATAATAATAATAAAAATAAAAATATATGTTGGAAAAATTAAAAAGTAGTAGTACTTTTTTTGAAAATGAACTACTTTTCCTGGAAAAAGCACCCTTAATAAATATTTATATAAGACAATTCTTACCTTTTGTTGGTTTCAGTGGGTTTGTGATTATATTTGTAGGTGTCACAGAGGACTAGTTTGTTGTTACCCCGGTGAAAGGGGTCATTGTAAATGGCTACGGGATAGAGGTAGGTATCTGAGTTGGACCCTTCAGCTTGATATGTTGAGCTTCCATCATAGTTCCAAACTGGTAGTTCTGAAAAAACAAAAATCAGTTTAATTTAAACCGTAATCACAGCAACGGAGCATCAAAAAATATTAATATTAAATGAAAAAAAAACTTAAAAAAAAGAGATAAAGTTTATACATGTTTAAAGTGGTCTAAGGCTGACAAAAAAATAAGCTGAAAGAAGGTTTCGATTTTGACAGATTTTCAAGTCATTAAAAAAAATTTTTACGTCCTAAATAAAAAGAAAATTAAGTCAAATTTTATATTAAAAAAAGATTAAAAAATTCGTTTTAAGAGATTACATCGGGTGTTTTTCAGAGGTAGTTTCCCCCTGTGACATTTTTATTGTTTAAGGTAAAAAATAAAAAAAAATAATTTCAATTAACAAAATATTAACCTATTCACCAGTTTTGTATTATTGTATTGTTCATTTACTAGCCCAGAAATAATTGAATTAAAAACACAAGTAAAAATACCACAGCTTTAATTTCTAAATAATAATTATATTCATCTAAATTCCTAGGCGATATTGTAAAATGTAAGGATTTAGACGAAAATTGTTTTATTTTAAGTAATTTTAAAAATCCAGGGGGATCGACGGACCTCCCCTAACCCCCCTTGCCGGCGACTATGTTTAAAAGTAACCGTTTTAACATATTCAAGGTACTCTAGATTGGAATTTCAAAAAAAAATTACAGCAGAAGTGTTAGTGTTAAAAAATGTATTCAGATTAACATATCTTATCGAAATAAGAGCTATTACAAAGGTGGAGCCATCACAAGTTATTTCCAGTCAAACCGGAAGTGATACAAAACAGTTGAATAGGTCAAACTGTGCATATTCATGTCAAATATCGACATAGAATATTTTACTTTTTTTACCTTAAAAAATAAAATTCCATAGAAAGAATCACCCATGAAAAACACCATTAAGTATATCGAGAGTAAGCTTACCAAACTAAATGAAGTGTAAGAAATAAATCATTTTAATGTCTTTACTCTGACTGAGTGTGAAAGTAGAGAGTCATGGGGTGAAATTTACAAAAAATATATTATTAGAAAAACACGAGGAAATTTATTAAAAATTTACAAAATCGAGAATGGTGAAACAAACAAATAAGTGCGTTTTCATATACGGAAATATAAGATTTGAGGAAATTTTTTAAATTGTAAGTTAAATAGACCTGCACACAATATTTAAAATGTATTGCAAAAAACATGGCACTTTCCATTTCGATCATACGTCACAATGCTAGGATGGGGAGATACCATGTTTGCCAAAGCAACTTATATTTACTACTAATAAACTTACGGTCTGGTGAAGAAGGAAAATCTACTTTTACCTTTAAAATAAATTTCCATGAAGAATCCCATAGAAAAACCATTGACTTTGCATCTGGTATGGAAGCTTACCAAACTAAATAAGTGTAAGAAATAACCATTTTAATGTTTTCTCTGACTGAGTTGGAAGTAGTTATCAGTAAAAACAAAAATATATTAAAAAAACACTGGGAAAATTTATTAAAAATTTAAAATCAATTTTTGATACCCCTAATGGACTTTGGCTAACGCGAGCCGATGTCATCGAGAGATTTTCGCGCTATCCTTGAACGAAAGTTAAACAGTGTTGCCGGCAGGCACTTTCATTGGCGTGATGAAACGCGACTAGAAAATACCATCCGTTTAGCCGCAACCTATTTTACGCTACTTCGTGTTCAATAAGGTAGAAGCGACAGACATGGCAATGTCGCACGGTTTTTCCGCTGGGGCAAAGGTTACCGACTTTATTCGCATTTACGGAAGCATTGATATCTCCGAACTAATTCAAAACGCCCATTTAAATGAATTATCTATTCGTGGTAGTTTATCTTTGGTATTGGTAAATATAGAAATATTTTTAAAATTCGAGCTAAGATACATTTGCCGAAGAAGGTATTGATGTGAAAATCAGTTTCAATTATACTATTTTATAAGTAAACTAATTATTAACATAAAAATATAAATAAAGACAATATTAAAAGAAAGTTTAAATGAAATTACCAAAAACTTAAACCATAAATATATTTATATTTTTTGTCGGTGGTTTAAAAGTAATTTAAGTAATTTTAGCTGTTTTTAGTTACGAAAGATAGTTTAAATGTTGTATTGCTAAATTGTGGTCCCTGGGCTACAAATTCATTCTCAGTTGAGTATTACTAATAAACAATTAATCATTAACTTTTTAAGCAAAAAAATCAAATCAATAGTTAAATTTATTTAATAAATAAAGCATTTAAACTTGAGACTTGATTATTTAAATTAAAAATACATATCTAATGTTAAGCTAGATTATAAAATTATTGACCATAAATAATGCAGATTATTCATTATTGTATTATCATTTAGCTTTGTTATCTTATATTGATATTTACCCAAAATATCTTTGATAAAATAGGTATGTTTTTTGTATTAGAAGTAACTTTCCTCATCTGTATCTTACATGGATATTACATCAGTAATCTAACATGAGGGTGGCCAATTTAATTTGAGCCATCAAAGTAGTTTTACACGTACAGAGTTGTTTTATAGTGTGACAAGGCAAAATTGCAATATAAATTAAAAAATAGAAAAAGTTCTTTTAAAGTCTAGTCTAGTGTTTACTGTTAATTGAAATATATCGAATATAAAAAGTTAATAAAAAAATAAACTGCCTTTAAAACAAACTTAAAATCCGTAACTTAATTAAACTGTAGAATTTATATTTTTGTGTAGAATTTCCTTATACTTAAAAATTTGTTTTTGTGGGTTTTCTTACCACAAAGCGAATAACAAAAAATATATATTTTAATTTCCATTAGCTTTTGTAAGAACATTAATCATTGGCTGACGTTTATTGATGTTTTGTCTAATTTGATAAGGTTTTAAATAAATACTTTTAAATATTTTTTCTCGATGCGGTATCTTTTAGGTACACATATTTGCTTTTCTTTGCAATAGCCATGTTGAGCGAAACGTCAAAAAATACCTCGCAAGAACGAATATAGCAATACAAAAACTATACCGAAAAAATGGAAAAATACAAGTTTAAAAGAAATGATTGAAATAAAAAAAGAACAAGAAGCCTTGAACGACAAAAAACTAAGCTAAAATGTCAAAACCGCAAACGCCGTACAGTAAAACTAAAAAAATCCGGCTGTATATTACAAATTTTTCAAATTAGAGTATATCCTTAACGTTTAAAAATTCATCAATAATATAAATAAACATTTATCAAATGTATTTATAAAAAAAATATTAAAAAAAACAATATGGCATTTAATCAAATTCCTACAAATCGTTTAAACCATAAACATCTATCAGCTCTAAGGTACGCATCTCAAAGAAATATATAGTCATATTAATGTAATAATTGTGTGTGTGTGTTTTATAATTTGATATTGTTTTTAATTGTGTAACAACGTATTATATAAGTCTTAATTTAAATATTTTACAGTGTATGGATTGTCTTGAAAAATTTTATTATACTATAAAGCACAGCATATTGTGCGAAACGTCGCAGAATGCAGTAAGTTATTTTCTGTTTTTAAACATACAACCTATACCCAAGAAAACATAAAAAAAATATAATATGGTTGAAGAAAAATATTAAAAAATTTATATAATATATATATATATATATATATATATATATATATATATATATATATATATATATATATATATATATATATATATATATATATATATATATATATATAAAAGAAAAAGAAAAAGTAACTCTACACTATTACATAGGTATTGGCAGGGTTGCCAACTTAGGGGTTTTCCCCCCAAATTTAGGGGTGCCATATTTTTAGGGGTGTTTTAAGGGATTTTAATATTTATTTTTTTTAAATGTTAAATTAAGCAAAATAAGGGTGTAATAGTTCAGTCGAATTGACTGAAATAAATTAAAATACAAAATGAAAGAGACAAATGCAAAATAAATATACATACATATTTATATTTTACGGAGTAATACATTTAAAGAAAAATAAAAATAAAAAAACACATTCTATTTGAACTTAAAATATAACAAAAGAACATTAAGCATGACTTTAGCTGATTAATGACCATTAGGGATTAACTCGTGTAACATACACAGACAATGGTGAATCTGAATTATTATCCGAGGAGTTAGCTGCTACCTGTTCGCTATCAGACAACTCATTCTCGAAAGAAGAAAATACAGCTTCGGAAGATGAAGATATATGAAAATCACTTATTTTTTCACTTTTGTCAATTAAATTTAAATTATATTTTACATAACAACACACGTATAAAAAAATTGCTAGTGTTCCATCAAATACAGAGCATTAAGTGATATAAACGATAAACCTAATCTAGTATTGAACCATATTTTGTTCAGGGAGGGAATTACCAAACTATTGAATTGGGATTCACCAAATCGCCCGTGACGGCACGGTTATCGAAAGACGGTTGTAAACTGGACCGATCGGAATCACAGATGCATAAATATTAAAATTATATTGATATGTTACATGATACAACTCAAATAAAACATATAAACTACTCGTATTTTTTGATTATTTAAGATATTTTGGTCGAATTTGTCCCATTTGACCGGTCAAATAAACCTAGTAATAGTATAGGCCCTGGGATAATCCAATCTAGCCAATTATATTAATTTTTGTACATACCACCTTAGCGACATCTAGTCAGTAAAAGATTTGTTACTTGACGCTTTAGATAATTTATAAATAAAAAATATAAAAAAATGTTGCTGAATGAAATTATTTATTAATTGTTTTGAATTTATTCTTTGTTTAATGATATTTTATTATTTCTTAATTATTTTTAATGTATTATTTATGTAAAAATATTAAATGATTTATTTTATAAATAATTACATTTTTTAGGGGAATTTCTAGTAATTGTTGGGATTTTGGGGGTTTTCGATTGGGGCTTTAGGGGGATAAATTTTTGAGAGTTGGCAACACTGGGTATTGGTCACGACTCTAAGAAACAATAAATCGATTGCAGGGTCATTGAAATTAGAAAATCGTAGAAACACATTTGGTTTTAAATTATTTTCTTTGCACCAGTTTGTTTGTACTCTACCTATTTTTTTAGATTTACCAAGCTAGTTATTTCAACTTAATTACTTTTACTTAATATTAAAAAAAAAGAAGCAGCAGTTTTAAACTAAAACTTTTTTTAATTTATTAAAATTCGTTAATTCAATCTAAGCTCAAGGTTTCGGCATTTTGCGATCATCTTTAATTACAAATAAACTGTTTTTTTATAATAATTTTATTAATATGTTTAAAAAATAATTTATAATAATTTTTATTTGCAAAAAATGCCATTACTTTTACAGTTTTTTAATTAAAATACGAATATTGTATTATTAAAAGCAGATAATAATCTTAAAACTGTTATTTTTTTAACAAACCTATTCAGTTACAGGGAACCATTAATTACTAAATTAAACCAATTTAAGTTACTTAAAC
Source organism: Listronotus oregonensis (assembly GCA_019359885.1). Classification (NCBI taxonomy): domain Eukaryota; kingdom Metazoa; phylum Arthropoda; class Insecta; order Coleoptera; family Curculionidae; genus Listronotus; species Listronotus oregonensis. Next base: position 110,600 of record JAHBCN010001364.1, read on the forward strand.
AACTTCTCAAAATTATTTCCCTCTTATATTACATAATTTATCAAATCAAAGTAAATTAAATATATTCTAGAATTATGAGGAAAAGCTTTAAACATATTTGTTTTAATAAAAACAATTAAAAAAAACAAATTTTTTGCCTGATTTATAAAACTATGGTTATTCAAAAACCTTATTATTTAAATAAAACAGTAAAATCATTAAGAAGGCATTTAAAGTAATTTTAAAAGCATGTTAATTAAAATGGATAAATACTTACAAGAAAAATTCCACAAAAGTCAAAAATTCACTAAATATTCTAAACTTAACCTTTTTAAAGTTCAGACAATACTGATACTACTATCTCGATTTTAAAGTATTCATAGATGGTTTTATTTATGTAAATGAAGTAATAATTGATAAACTAATTTTGCGTTGCGTCAAGAAAAATCTTTATCTTATTTAGCATATTAAAAACGCATAAACCTAGCTAAAATAACAAATGTAGTTGATATCGCATTAAAAATCGAATAATTGCTTTTTATGTTAAAATGGCATTCTTTTATTCTAATAAATCTGTTTTTTTAACATTTTGTGTACTAGCAAAGTATTTTTGATTGTTTACTGAAAATGTAGCTATAACCGTAAGACGTTCTTTCGGGTTTAGAATATATGGATAGCTCAGATTACAGAACAAAATAGAAGCCAAGTATAGTCTGTCTCAAAGTATATCGTTATGGCTTTTGACGATTTTATTACCTATTGTTATTGGGTAAACCCATTTGTTCATAAGGGCAGGGGTGGGCCAGGTATTTCTTGAGTATTAACCATTAGGCATATAAATATTTTGGCTAATATTTTAGTGACAGTGTTGAATAACCGTTTTTACTGTGCGTTTCGAAAAAATTGTTTTACGAGAATATAACTATGTCGCGTCGAAATCATTTGTCATTAGATGCAAAACAGGTTGTGAAAAAAGTGTATGAAACTTTAATCAGTAGAGGTCTAATTAAACAAGAAGCTTTAAAAGAAACCTGTCTACTTACAAAAACTCCATATCATCGATAAGGGATATTATTATTAGTGAAGAATTGAACAAAAGAAAAAAACGTAGTGATTTTCAATCTCAACGTATAGACAATAGTGATCAGGACCTAATAAGAAAGAAAATATATTGTCTTTATGAAAGCGAAGTTATTCCTACCTTGGATAAACTGAAAAAGAAGCTAGACGAAGACGAAACCAATATAAATATTAGCCGTGCCACCCTCCATACAGTTGTTTGTAAAATGGGATTTAAATACCGCAAAATAGACAAAAGACAAGTAGTAATGGAATCGCACAGATTATGCACTTGGAGACTTAATTACCTTCAAGAAATTAAAAGATATAGGTCAGAAAACAGATCCATAATTTACCTTGATGAAACATGGTTCGATACACACGACACGGTATCCAAAGGATGGGTTGATTCCAGTCAAAACTGTCAGACGAAAGCACCTTCAAATAAAGGAAAACGCATTACCATAAATACACGCTGGTTCAGAAGACGGATTTGTCACAAACTGCTTGCTGTTGCCTGCAAAGAATATTAAGGATTCTAGCTTGGATTATCATGAGGATACAAGTGCAGAACTTTTTGAAAACTGGTTTCAAAATTATCTTTTAAAAAATATTTCAAACAACAGTGACATTGTCATGGATAACGCAAGCTACCACAGCCGTCTGCTACACAAAGCACCAGCTTCATCAAGCTTAAAATCTGAAATACAGGAATATCTGTTAGAAAATGATATTTATTTTGAATTCAGTTACAAAAAAAAGCAACTTTTGAAAGTCCTAAATTCATATGCAATTAAAAAACAATATGTATTGGATAATTTGGCTGAACAGGCTGGGCATACTGTCTTACGGCTTCCTCGTATCACTGTATGTTTAACCCCATAGAGCATTTGTGTAACCAAGTAAAATCAAATATCAGAGCAGAAAATGTTACACCTACTTTAAGTCCCAGTATTATAAATTTGATAAAAAATGTAATTACTAACATACCAGTTGAGAGCTGGAAAAATTCACTACAGCACATTATAAAAATTGAGGACTCTTACATTTCTTTCCAAAATAACATATATCCAATTGTAAATAATCTCATGATGACTCTGATAGTGAAACAGAATTAGATTTAGATATTTAGATTAAAAATGTAATTATGTATAGATAATGCAGTTATAGATTTATTAAAACTTTGCATACATTTAATTTCTGAATGTAATTTTAAGATTATACTTACCCAAATAAACAATAAATTATAAATCTTTATATTATTAAAGTCCGTCCCTAATGTTCTGTCCTTTAATATCTACCGATCCGCAGTTTTATTGCTGTCGGCAGGTATAATCCATAAATGAAGGCAAGAGCTAACACGGTATACTTTGAGACAGACTATACCAAAATACCTAAAATTTAACAGTAAACAACCAGTACCGTCTTTTGAACACTGGTGCATAGAAAAGTTCTACAGAAGTTAGCTATTTCTGTTTTCTATATGAAAAAACCTATACAAACTAATTTTTCTTTTAAGCAAAAAACTGGATTTACAGTGGGATTACACTACATCTAAAATATGGATGGTCGAGAGATAAGGATACCCTCTCTTATGGCTGTTTGGCTCAAAAAGTGGCCCCAGAATAGCACTAAATAGGAGCGCTGGTGTAGCGAAGTGAACCAATGAGAACCAATGACCTTGACTGCAATATCTAAAGAAGTTTAAAACAAACATTGAGGTTATTGGTTTAAAAACGGTTCTTGGGAAACCAGCGCCATCTTAATTTAGTGCAATTTGAGGGTCATTTTTGTTACACAGAGATGGTGATCTTTACCTCTAAAATCCATAATCTACAACAGCAACTTTTCAGATCCGCAAATATGGCCGACTTGCAGATGCAACTCTGTCGAAGGGATACCACCTACTCCAAAAAGAATCTGCAAATCCGCCATATTTACTTTAAAAACTCTTCATCAACCCAAGAAAAAGGGCTATCCTAGTGCACCACTGAAGTCTAATCTATTTTTTTCACTGGCATATACATAAAAGAAGGATAGTGTTGTAAACCTCCAGACATTAGGCATAGGTATACTTTGATAAATGTTTATTATATATTTTATATTTTATTTTAAATTATGTTTATACCTACTAGCAATTAGGAAATAATAAAGTAAATACATTATAGTGGGCCACTAAGACGACCCCAAACCCAAAGGTTATCAATATTGTCCTAAACAACCACCCAAACTTTATTATTTAACGTTTATACAATTAAGACTTTCCCAAGTAATTAGGGTTGTCTATCCTTTATAATATTAAGATAACTTTAATATTGTTTGCTGTCGTAAGAACCCTATTATAAATATTTTATTTTTAATTGCATGGTTTACCATTGCAAAACTTAGTTGGGTTTCCCTTATCTAAGGTGGTTAATAAAGTAGAGGGAACCCATAGCTAAAGTTAAGTGTTTTTGGAAGTAAAAAGAGCACTTACCTCTGAAGAACCAACTTAGAAGTATTAAACCAATTTTACTGTATTTCTCTATACCTATTTTTTAATATAATTTAATAAATAGATTAAAAGTAAAAGTGTTTGGTGTTAAGTAAATGTATAACCCTTTAAATCGCCGTTTGTTCGTATAAAAAGACCAAGTTTGAACCCCAGCTATGAAATTTCCTTAACCATAGCAATATTAAATTATAAATTATCTCGTAATTTCATAAAAATACCTGAAGTCAAGGTAACTTTGTGGATTTTCTGGTGGTTTTTTAATGTCATATTAATCATGCAGTTTATTTTTACTGTTTCTTATTTAAGTAATGAAAAGAAACGGAGGCGTTTATTGCCAATAATTCACCCAATATTCACTACACAGGCACTACTTAGTCTATTAAAAAGAATCTCGCTAATCATTAAAAAACTTCAAAGGCGGGAACAAACGGTACACGGCAAGAAACGATAAGTTTTTCTTCTTGTTACGTCAAATTTGAAAGTTTGCCCAACCTCGAAACCCGAACGTCATTCGGCTACTTACTTTTTTCTTTTAACTGCATTTATCCATTTTGACCTTTTTTCTTATTTCCAACCAGCAGTTGGAAATGTATAAAATTTACAGTAACTATTTCTGCCAGTATTCTGACATTTAAGCACATACAAAAACTATTATGCATCATTTTTATTATTTTTATCTTATAGTTTACATTTGAATTGAGCATGAATTATTGAAAAATTTGACCACAGCGAGCGCTGCAATCGATTTAGCTGTCCCCACCATATACTTCGCACCTTGCCAATAAGGAAAAAAATAAAATCTGAGAGAATACTTTAAAACCTGTAAACTTTTTTGACATAACATATTATGTGCAGACTTTATGCAGCACTTCTCAAGCATCTGCAAATTTGTAAACAACTTGCTTTGGCTTTGCTTTCACTTTTCTTGGCCTCCGTCGGTGAACGTTCAGCCAGCTCTTCCCGTTCCAGACACACGTTGTTGTCAACGTGAACTTTCCCGAGCTTCGTAGGTGGAACTTCTGGATCGTCGGGCTCTGTAACCCCAGAAATTCCGAACTTTTCAAAACTTGAATTTTTAGCAAAAAAAAAATATCGATGCAGGGCACAAACAATGACAGTCCGACCAAGGACTGCTTCTGTTATCACGCATAACCGTTTTCTGTCAGTACTGCCCCTTCCTGCTGAGCGCGCAACCATCTTCCGCCATTAGGAAAATACCTCGTGCGTGGGGCCCTCAGAAAGGAACAGGTATAGGAATCTTCGTTCACAGCGCTTAGCCCCAGAAGAAAGAACTCCATCGTTTGGCTTGAGTTTCTCCTTGATCCCCGATGGTAAAAGCCGTTGATACAGCACCTCTAGCCGCCTTCCCGGAAAAAACTATGTAGTTTTTTATCGCGAGCACTTCACTTATCGGAGGTCAAACAGGAACTGGTAAACAACTTGATTGATTGATTGATTGTTCCGTTTTTTTGGCTTTGATTTCTTCCAGGAAATCGTTTGCCAGCTCTCTCCTTTCCAGACACGCGTTGCGGGCAACGTTAGCTTTCCCAGGTTTCGTCAGTGGAATTTCTGGATTGTCGGGCTCGAAGCCCCCGGAAATTCCGAATTTATCACAAAACTTAAACTTTTCTAAAATAATTTATTATCTGTGCAAGGCACAAAAAATGGAAGTCCGACCAGAAAGTTGCTACTGGTATCACGCATAATCGCTTTCTGTCAGTACTGCTCCTTCCTGCTGAGCGCGCAACCATCTTCCGCCATTAGGAAAATTCCTCGTGCGTGGGGCTCTCAGAAAGAAACAGGTATAGGAATCTTCGTTCACAGCGCTTAGCCCCAGAAGAAGGACTCCATCGTTTGGCTTGAGTTTCTCCTTGATCCCCGATGGCAACAGCTGTTGATACAGCGCCTTCAGCCGCCTTCCCGGAAAAAACTATGTATTTTTCTTTTCGCGAGCACTTCACTGATTGGAGGTCAAACAGGAACTGTTGTAAACAACTTTCGGCTGCAAGACGTAGATAATCGTTATTGTAATACGAGGTAATTGAAGCTGCATCTGCAACTAGCAACTTGCGTCTGCAAGTTTATTTTAAAGACTTACAGTAATTACGCTGTTAATTTTAATTTAATCTTGACTCTGTTAAAAGGACTTTTGTAAATTGAAAAACAAACAAAGTGTTTTTGTTAATAAAACTTAACCAGTCCATTTTTCGCGAAGAGAAGTCGGAAAACTGCTAAAATTGACCATTTTTAAAGTTTGAAAGCTGATGTTTCGTAACATGATTGTTTATAATATTAAGTTAAATTGTTTCAACAGGCTAGGATTTCGATGAATAGTTTTTTTTTAATCGTAAATTTTACATTGATATTGTCCGATTTGAATTTGGCAAAGAGATTATTAAACTTCAAGTTTTATTCTACAATTTTTGTGTGAAAAACGGCTCCGGCTGAACGCGCAATCTCTCTCTTCAAGCAGAGTAGTGGGGGTCCAAGCAAGCGAAAAGAAATTTTAAACATACTGTACCTTTTTTCTCGGGGGTCTTCAATCATTAGTAATTTTTAGCTCTTTAAAAAAAGTTATTTTTATAATTTTGTAAGAAAAATTTGTTTTTACGCAAAAGAAGCTCGATTTAAAGTAAAATTAAGTGAATATGTTGCTGTTTTATGCTGAATCACATTTAAGGTTATATTATATTAAAAAACCAACCTACTATAATATTTTTTCCTGTGTAAGTATAAAGTTGACATATTGCACTTTCATTATGTATAATAGAATATTAAAATCGCAATAAAAAGAACGTAAAACTATGTAACCTTTCATCTCCACTCCCTAAATATTTTAAAATTACGCGCCTTGTAAGTTTCTGGTTCTTTGTTACTTAACAGATAATTAAGCAAACATTCACTTTCCAAAAAACAAAATAAAAATGTTAAGTTATCTTGTTTGTGTCCAATATAATTTGGATGATTTACACCAACAAATAATTATGGTTCCGTCACCAAAATCAAACACGTATTAAAAACATGAATGGATAGTGGACAACATTTGAATGGTGGCGTAGATTAACATACGAAATATAAAGACAGATAAATTTGGAGAAATTATGTGGAAACACAAATATAACGTCACTTAAATTTCACCATTCATTATATAGCCCAATATAAACTGCAGTACATATTATTTGTTTACAAACAAATATATAAGGTCAACTTTGTCATTTCCGTTGCACCAAAGATAATACTACTGCGAATAGATGGTTCATTTAAATGGGGCGTTTTGAATCAGTTCGAAGATATCAAGGCTTCCGTAAATGCGAATAAAATTAAGTCGGTAACCCCTGCCCCAGCGAAACAAACCGTGCGACATTGCCAATGTCTTTCGCTTATACCTTATTCGGAACACGAAGTAGCGAAAGCGGGCGGCTAAACGGATTGTGTTTTTCTAGTCGCGTTTTATCACGCCAATAGTAAAGCTTGTCCCGGCAACACTGTTTAACTTTCGTTCACTGATAGGCGAAAACTCTCGATGGACATCGGCTCGCGGTTAGCCAAAGTCCATTAGGGGTATCAAAAATATAGCATTGAATGGTTCATCTTATCCGTAGTAGTATTATCTTTGGTTGCACTAAAATTCTATATTGTAACCACTGAATTTAATAAAATACTTTCAATTTCAAACTTAGGTGAAAAGTCTAACTTAATTAATAAAAATGTAGGTTTCGATAAGCCGTATTCAGTGGCATACTTTGCAGCAAAAAAAACTCTTAGAGTTAGAAAAAGAATTTCGCGTACCTTCGAGCATATTCCAACTAGAGACAGTCTTACCGGTTGGTCGTGTTAAGAAGCGTGCGAGAGAGACAGAAGAATAGGTATATACCCTTTTTCTCGCTCTGACGTGCTAATTGGCTGGCACCTCTCCGTCAACCAATCAAAACGTTAAAGCGAAAGAGAAAGGTTGAAGATCAATTCTTTCTTCTCTCTCGCACACTTATTCGCACGGCCAAGCGACGATGCTGTTTCTATAGATATATGCTCCAAGATATGCACTAACGTAAAACCGCTGACCAGCTTAAGTGTGAACAATGCTGAAGTCTACCCGTCCTGAGGATTTCTGCAGAACTGTTTATTAACCAAAACAGTGATTTATTCTCGAGATAAACACACATTTATGTAATTTTTAAAAGAACGACTGACGTAACAAAAAAAGCAGTTAAGAGAACAAAAAATAGCCAAAAAAGTAGTCAGTAAAGAAAAATAAAACTGAAGTAAAATAGGTAATATGTAAAAACTGTTCGATAAAATTTACACAATTTTAGTGTTATTAGGGTATAGATATTGTGTTTAAGGTAACCTTTTACCAGCTAAACTGTCACCGTTTTCTTCCATAAAAACAAAAATTAAACTGGATTTAAGGAAGTAAGAAGTAAGTAAGTAAGAAGGAATAAAAAAAATTCGTTGCTCTTACCCTCAAAATAAATAAACTAAATCGTTTTACATGTAGCTTGGTGCCATTTTTTTCTTTTTGAACGTGCTTAATCTATCTGTTTAAGTTTAAAATATAAAAAACAATTTATTTTAAATTACCAATTTTGCGACATTTATAGTTTTTCGTGCTGAATCTTTATCATGTTTTGCTAAGCATTGAAGCTTCTTTGGATATATAATAACTTAAATTAGACAAATTGCAGATAGTCGCATTTGCATCCGCAATCGCGGAACTTATAATCTGCAGTGGCATCCGCGTCTGCAACAATTATTGCGGAGTTTTTGCAAATGCGGATTTGGTGCAAGTTGCGATGCGACATTGTGGGCGGGGTTTTTGCGAATTTGATATGAACTCAAAGAATGTCAAAAATTCTGCATTTGCTACATCCTTGCTTTAAACTTATATTAAGACATGTAAATTTTAATGGTTACATTTTTTACGTCGCAGCTAACAATGGAGGATATATGGGGATCTTATTTAATCCCTAATATCTCTTTTACAATAATTTACTGAAGGTTGTTACAGAAAGTTTATACGTAACAGTGTTGCCGATCAGATGAATAATTAATACTCTTAGGTATAATTGCTACTTGAGAATGAAAATTAATAAAATTGAAAACAGTATATTTTTAGATAAACGTTTTAGTTCTTTGTCAAATTTAAAAATATAGAATTTCACAGGCGTTTGCTACTTAAAAAAAAATTCGAAGAAAATCTGTAGTTCCAACTTGGAAAACATTCCTTAATTTTCACCTTGATCAATTAAAACGCACCTGCACAAGTGCGAGTGTAGCATATTAATTATTATTTGTTAAAAAATTCTAAGGAAGTGCTGCCTTGTTTTAATTAAATGACTCGGGCATGAATAAGATACTCATTTAGTTAGAAATAGTTCGATCATCTAACACTAACAATAAGCCATATGAAATCATCCAAGCATTAAAAAAAGTCTGAAATTTTTTTTCAAGGGTACATCCAACTACTTAGAAGTGAAGGTATATCCGGTTTCTGTCAGAGCCTTTTTTCGCAACATTTTCACTTTGACCTAAGCAGGGCCACGGAACTAGTGGGTGGAGTTCCAGATATAATTTCAAAATATTAAAACAGGTTATTTTAAATCGAAATTAATAGCCTATATAGCATTTTTTATACTTCTAAGTCCAAAAATGTCAAAGTTGCATACAAACTTTTAACCCCCATTCTACCCCATTAGGAGAAGAGTTTCCTAAAATTCTTTCTTAGCTGACGTCTTCTAACCATAATCTACCTCAGTCAGCCTCAGTGCCGAATTTCATCTTCATAGGTCAAGTAGTTTTCGAAATTTCGTGATTAGTCAGTGTGTGAAACACTGACCTTTCCCTTATATTCGCTTTTTATATATATATATATATATATATATATATATATATATATATATATATATATATATATATATATATATATATATATATATATATATATATATATATATATATTATATATATATATATATATATATATATATATATATATATATATATATATATATATATATATATATATTATATATATTATATATATAATCAAGGAGTACATTCAACTACTCAGAAGTGAACGTGTCTGTTAGAGCTTTTTTCGCAACATTTCCACTTAGACCTAAGCAGGGCCACGCAACCACGCAACCACGTGCAATTTTTAAAAACGGTGCACTTTACAACATCGCACACAATTTCACGGCACTACTAAATAGCAGTATGATTACTGTTTGGTCCTCGGAACTGGTTTT
>JAHBCN010001365.1:0-5000 GCA_019359885.1 Listronotus oregonensis
AGAAGGGCTGTGTCCTATCAAGATCGAGAAGATACTTGATCGAGACGATAAAAAATTTGGGGGGGGGGCAATGTTACAGACTTTAGTTAGTTTTTAAATTAAAAAAATTTAAAAAAAGGTTAAATTATTTTATTTAGGTTAATAATTTTTTTAAAATAGGTTACCTTATTTTTTCCCTTTTTCGACGGTCATTGCGGATTATCCAGGGCGCTGGAACATCCTTTTTACACTTTTTTTACATCCTGTAAAAAAAGAATCCTTCCAGCTAATTCTAGACTTTTCCAGACTTTTCCATTCTTTTCCACTTCACTTCGCGGGAAAATCCGCACGAGTCAGTTTATTTTTGCATTTCAAAAAAATAAAGGGAAAGTTTTTTTAAAAAGGGTTAAACAGTTGTCACAATAACTTTACGTTGAATTTTGTTACCAAAAAAACGTTTAAAACCTTTTTTAAAAAAAGGTTTTAAAACCAGGATACGTGTTTTCATACGGGTGTCACGGAACAATATTTAGAATGTTTTTTCTCGTAAAAATACACACTCACATTTAAAACGGAAAAAGGTCGTGTATTTAGTATTAAAAATGGATGATTTTAAAGATAATTTTGGGTGAAAAATATATAAAAAGTGGGAATAAAATATTGTTATTTAGATAACATACGGTTAAACTGGTTGTAAATGGGACCACTTCGGTCCTGGTCCCGAAGTATAGGGAACTGTATTAAAAATTTAGGAAATCTCAATATCTTTTTAAATATTTATAACGTTTTGTTCTAAATGACATATTACATTGTTAGCTTTTTTTTTATTTATTTGCAACTTTTTTTTTTAAAAAAAATAATTTTTAAAAACAAATTTTTAATTTTAACCCCCAAGGAACCCCTTATTTTAAAATTTTTCTTTAGATTTTTTTTTTTTTTTTCAAAAATTTTTCAAAAATTTTTTTAAAGGCCTTTAAAAAAAAAAAAGGTATTAGAATAAATAATATAAATGCCCGTTTGACATTGTTTAAAGGGTTTAAAAAAAAGAACAACAAACGATTATAATTTTTTAAAAATTTTTTAAATTTTAAAAAAATATCAATATAAAAAAATCTAAAGGCTTGTAAATAATAAACTAATAACACTTTGTAATGAAAAAAAAGATTTAGGGTTTTTTTTTTTAAATAAATTCAGTTCCTACTTTAGACTAATACTTTTGCAGAAAAATATCGGCATATTTTTTATTTAAAAAAAAATAAAAAAAAAGTAGAGGTTAATATACAGCGTATTGTGAAAATTTTTTAAAAAAATTTTTTTGGGTTTTTTGCCTATACCTACCTAAAAAAGGATATCTATATTTTTTATATTGCTTATGGGAAGTGTTAAGAAAATAACTGTAATGTTTAAAATTTGTTTTTTTTTTAAAAATATTTAGTACTTAGAAAATTAACAAATTTAAAAAAAAAACCCAAAATTTTAATTAATCTATTTTATAATTTTCGTCTTTTTTTTCTTTTTATTTTTTGGTTTTTTTAATATCTCTATTTAACATTAGAATTGTAAAATACAGATTTGGCTAAATCCATTTGCGATTTTAAAAATTTTTTGTCAACTTTAATCCCCCCTTTTTAAAAAATTTTTAAAAATGTGGTCGATTTCCCTTTTCGCTAAGTTACAAAATCTGGGTTTGGCTCCAAAAAATAAATAAACAATACACTAAATCCATCGAACATCTAAACCGAAATCGGAAATATTAAAATTTTTTAAATTTTATATATATAAAATATTATTATTTTTTTTTTAAAATATATATTTTTAAAAAAAAAAAAAATTTTTTTTTTTTTTTAAAAAAAAATATTTTTAAATAAAAAATATATATATATATATATATATATATATATATATATATATATATATATATATATATATATATATAATATATATATATTTATATATATATATATATATATATATATATATATATATATATATATATATATATATATATATATATATATATATCCATAAAAAACCCTTTTTACGATTTATTTCTCTTCTTCAATGCCAAAAAAAAAGGGGTTTGAATAATTTATTACCTCAGAAATCTTTATAACTGCACTGAAAAATTAAAATTAAGTTTATCTTATCCTTCACTTTAAAAGTAGTACTGGCGCCGATAGCGGTTTTGGTTTTTAAGGTGTGAAAACTTCACCCCTGTATGAAACACTTTGGTGATTGCAATACTACGAGTATAAAATAAAAAATGTTTTACTGTTTATTCAATAATATGTCATGTGTTACAAATTTACTTCGAAACTTAGATCAACATGTGTTATCTATTATATGGGTGTGTGTAAGTGTTTATTTTTTTATTTGTTGGGTCATTAGTGTACCGGGAATATAAGTTTATGTAAAAAATATACACAACATAGGCAAAACAAATAATGTTTCTCTATAATAATAATCTTTTTTTAAAACTTAAAGGGCAAGAGAAAAAGGTACTTTTACCATTAACACGGACATATCTTATTAAATTTTTATGCTATAGAAATACAAGAGAAAGCAAAATTTGAAGTAAACAAGGCTAAATTTTTATTTAAGATAACTTTTAACGTATAATTATTAGTTTAAAAATTATTTTGGAAAAAAGGGAATTTTTTAAATATCCCAAAGAAAAAATATTTAAATATATTTTTTTAAATATATGCTTTCTAAAACTTTTAAACATCTGGGGCATTATAATAAGGCATAAATAAAGTGTTATTGGTCAATATTATTGCTCAATATTATTCCAAAAATTTGAGCCATCAGTCTTATTTTTATCATAACCAACCTTATTTTTGTCCTGTCCAGGTTAAAGACCTGTGTTCATTTAAAAGGTTAATTTAGGTACTTTTAAAAACGTTTTTTTTAAATTTTCCCAGAAAAATATCTGGGTTTCCCTTTAATTACCATTAGAATCTTGAGTAAAAGCTACGCAGGCCAGGTTGGGTTATTAAAAAATTATATACCACATTTTTTACTTAAATTAGTTTATTTATAAGTTTCAGGAGTTATTTTAAATATTAACATTTGCCCCCGAAAAGAGGTGGCATTCACCCCCAGGGTGGAAGCGCATATTAGCACTATATGACTGTTGCTATTTGAATCAAGTTACAACTACTTTTAAAACCAAAAGTTAATCGGTATAGTTATAAAGAATTCGGAGTAAAAAAGGTTAAGTGACTGAAGAAAATTCATTTTTGCCATCGTAGTAAAACTTATGGAATACTACTTTTGTTTTTGGTTAACTGCAAAGTCACTTGTGCATAAACTCGACAATTTAAATTTTGATATAGAAAATTTAAGAAATTCCGAGATTGTTAATTTATAACGTAATGTTTGGCTAGTTCCAACAAGATTTTTTTAATGCATATGACATAACGTAATAAATTGACAAAAAGATTTCATTTATATTTCTTATATTTTCTATCAAAATGAACTTACTTTTTTTTTCCCAGTATTAAAGTTTTTTTTTTCCCCCTTTTTTCCCCCCCACATGAAGGTTAAAAAAAAATTTTTAAAAATTTTTTTTTTAAAAAAGCTTTTTTTTCTCCACTCCTCCTTTTTGGGTAGACTTCACTCTAGGGCCGGTTGTAATTGGTTGCTGTAGGCATTATGTCGAGGGCATTCCCAGTCTGTCACAGGTCAGGACATTCCTGAGGAGACTGGTGCTCTCCAAAGAACGCCTGCGGTTTGTTACTGACCGCTCTTTTGAGTCTGTAGGCCCCCCCACCTTGCCTCTCTCCAAGTAAATAAAAAAAGGGAGGCAGTTTCGGGGGGCTTCCAGGGCCCCCCTTTGGGTGTCGAGCGCAGAGCGCCCCCTGTGATCATTGGGGGGGCCCTGTCTCTGTAGGCTAATGGCTTTGCTTGGGTCAGGCTGCTGCCCCTTGCGCCACCATACCACAGAGTCATACGTGATCTTGGTCTTATTACTGTCACGTAAAACCAGTACATCTTTTTTGGGTTTAAAAACCCCCAGGTTTGCCACAGATCCTGCGGCATGTACAGAAAAATAGGCTCGCTTTACGGGTGCCCTTTTTTTAGATCCCAATTCCAGCTGAGAGTGCTAAAAAAGGTTAAACCCCCAAAATTTTTGTTTCTTTCGCAAATGGTATTGTTTCCCCTTTTTTCAGGGGGTTGGTGGTCTCAAGTTATCCAGGTTCCTCTTTCGGGTGAAAGGGAAAAAAAATTTTTTTAGGGTTTATTTCTTTTTTTTCCCCTTTTACCCCAAAAATTTTTGTGGTGTTTGGTACTTCTTGAAGGATGTTCGAAATCATCTCATCAGAGTTACCTTTAATAAGAATGACTAGATCATCTGCATATGCCTGCAGATCGATCTCCAGAAAGAATATGGCCAGCAGGTCATCCACCAGGGGCGCCCACAGCAAGGGGGGGCCCCTTTTCCCCCCCCGGGGGGCCCCGGCGGCCCCAAAACTGATCATCTCCCCCCCCCCTATGGGTGGTTATGTTTCTGTTTTAACATGGTTTCCCGATCCATATGACCGGAGTGATCTCTCTAGCAGCTGCAGCCTCATACAGGGAGTCGAGTAACGCATTGTTGAAAGCTCCTTCAATATCTAGAAATGCAGCCACCACCATCTTCCTTTGTTTCAGGGAGCTGGCGATGTTTGCCATCAGGTTGTTAAGGGCTAATTCTGTTGATTTACCAGTCTCGTATCTTTTTGTGTGTTAAAGGGGGGGTCCCCTTTTTTGGGCCATCCCTTATGTGGACATCCAGTTTTTTTTCCCCCCTTTTCAACAGAAATGAGGTTAGACTTATTGGTCTTAGCGACTTGGGGGTCCCCATCTTTTCCCAAAAACCCCCCTTTGGTTTTTTTTTTTTTTTTTTTTATATATTATTATAATATATATTAATTAATATATTAAATTTATTAAAATATTATTAAATTTAAATTTTAAAATTTTTTAAATTTTTTATTTTAATTATTAAATTTTTGGGGGGCCCTTTGTTATAAAAC